>JAAEAF010002449.1:47156-176853 GCA_011037195.1 Triatoma infestans | reverse complement strand
GTGGAGTAGGAGAGTCCTAGTGTAGTGGGGGTGTGCCTCCCTAGTGAAAGGTCCACTTGGTGCAAACCTGGTGGCCGGGCGGAGAACTGTTGTTACATCCTCCCCCTTGAGCTCAGGTGTTGCTTGCAATGGCGTGGTCGGCCTCTCTTCCTTAACCTTCGGATTGGCTTCTCCTGGGCGTCTGCGGTGCAGGGCGTCAGGCTTGACACGTGGTATTTGCCCAGTGGTATCGTCGGGTTGTCTTCGGCTGCTACTTCATAGCTGACGGGTCCCTGTGCGTGTAGAATGACATAGGGTCCGTCCCTTCGTGGAGCGAACTTGGCTGTTCGTCCTTTCGTCTTACTGCTCTGTGTGTGGGTAGTGATCCACACGCGGTCTCCGGGCGCGTACTGGGGTCCGGGACGTGCTCGTTGGTCTGCGTATTTCTTCTGCCGGTCCTGCGCCGTTTCATGGTTGTCTCGGGCTCTATAGTAGGTGTCTGCCATGCGCGAGAGGGCTGGCGTGATTTCGGCGATGAAATTCTCTGAAGAGATGACTTCTCTTAAGTCATGTTGGATCTCTGCGGGGGTCCGTAATTCTCTTCCAAACGTTAAGTATGCAGGCGTCATCTTGGTAGCCTGGCATTCAGCGGTGTTGAGAGCGAATCTGATAGCGGGCAGTCGCCTTGGCCAATCGCTGTGGTCTTCTCCTACGAGGATAGCTAACTGCGTCTTCAGTTCTCGGTTTCGTCTCTCCACGGGGTTCGCTGCCGGGTGGTAGACTGGTGTAAAGGCTTGTGTAATGCCTAAACAGAAGGTGATGTACTGCATCACGTGACTGATGAACTGCGTTCCATTGTCGCTGATCACCTTCCTTGGTATTCCGTATCGTAAGAAGAACTCGTTTAGTAGTAGTTCTCCGCAGCGCTGTGCCGTAGCTTCTTGTAAGGGAAAAAGCTCCATCCATCGGGATGCCGTGTCCTCGATGACTAATATCCACTTGTACCTTTCGACTGAGTCGGGTAAGGGACCGAATAAGTCTACGGCGATGACTTCGAATCGCTGGTTCATTGGTGGGGTCCTGAGTAGTCCTGCGGGCTTCAAGTTGGATGCCTTGTACCTCTGGCATGTCGTACAAGCTCGTATATACTCTTCAATGCTGTGTCGCATTCCTGGCCAGTAATAATGCTGAATTATCCTCTGGTAGGTCTTGTGAATACCGTTATGTCCTGCTGTGGGCGCATCGTGGTACTCCTTTAGTATAGTTACTCGTTCGTGTACTGGAACAGCTAGCTGTGCGTTGTCCACCTCCTCGTCGGTAGCGTATCTGTAAAGGCAACCATTCGATATTAGATAACCTCTGGCGGACCATCTAGCTGCTTCACCATCTTGCTCTGGATCGGTGAAGGCGTCTAGTATTTTCTTCAGCTCGGGATCCTTGGACTGTTCTTCCCGGATCTCCGTAGCGCTTCTCCTCGGCATGTCTATAGTGAGGGTACAGACTGCGTAATTCTCTTCTTCAGGGGCCTTGATAACGTGTCGGCCACTGCGTTGCTCCTTCCGGGTGTGTATTTGATCTGAAATACGTAGGGTTGTAATTGCAGGGCCCAACGGGCGAGTCGGCCTGTAGGTGATTTCAGGGTCATCAGCCACTGTAGTGGTTGGTGGTCTGTGACTATCAACGTGGGGCTGGCCTCGATATATCCTCTGAACTTGAAGACTGCCCCTACTAAGGCGAGTGCTTCTCGTTCGGTCGTCGTGTAGTTTCTCTCAGGCGCTGTAAGCAGGCGGCTGGCGTACTCCACGGGATGTTCTTCTTCTTTCTCCCCCTGGACTAAGACAGCTCCAATAGCATAAGCACTAGCGTCGGTTTTGATAGTGAAGGGGCGAGTCTCATCGGCAGGCTGGAGGATGGGTGCTGACGTCAGTAGTTTCTTTAGCTGGTCAAATCCATCTGCTTGGTCGGTGGTCCATGTCCATGTGGCGGCTTTCCTGGTGAGCAAGGTCATCGGTCGAGCGATCTTGGCAAAGTCTGGGATGAATCGTCGGTACCACGAGCGGGTCTGAAGGAAACTCTTAAGTTCCTTTACGTTCCTCGGTGCGGGTCTCTTGAGTATAGCTTCGATCTTCTCTGGATCGGGGGTGAATCCTCTAGGCGTAATCACGTGGCCTAGGTACTTAATTCGATCGCAGCAGAAGTGGCATTTGGGCCGGTTGGCCTTCAGCTTGTACTTCTCTAGATGCTGAAATACATCTTGTAGGTCTGATAGATGCTCCTCGTAGCCTGGTGAGAGCACTATTAGGTCGTCTAGGTAGACTAGCAGTGTGATGTGGCTGAGTCCAGTTCGAAACTTGTCCATAAGTCTCTGAAAGGTGGCTGTTGCGTTGCGTAAGCCGAATGGCATTCTGTTAAACCGGTAGGTTCCAAAAGGTGTGATGAAACAGGTTTTATCTCGATCCTCTAGTTTCACCTTGATCTGCCAGTACCCTGCTCTGAGGTCTAGCGTGCTCATATACTGCGTCCCTTTAGCAGTGTGCAAGATGTCATCTATCCGTGGCAGTGGATAATGATCTGCTTTAGTTACTGCATTCAACTTCCTGTAGTCAATGCATAGCCTGTACGTGTTGTCCTTCTTGGGCACCATGACGACAGGTGAGGTCCATTCACTGTCGCAGGGCTCGATGATCCGTCCGTCCAGCATCTGGGAAATCTCCTGTTCCAAGATGTGACGTCTGCTAGGTGATAGCCGGTATGGCGGTGCTGCTATATGTGATGCCTCTCCGTGTCTATGCTGTGTTCTGCGTGTGGCGTAGGCTCTGTAGGAATTCCAAACACGTCCTCGTGAGCAGCAAGTATCTCATTAGCCTGCTCCTGTTGTGCTCGGGTGAGCCGGGTGCCTTCGTCTTTTCTAAGCTCCACGTCTATGGTGAGAAGCTGTAGTTGCTCCTCCGATGGCCATAGGGTGTCATCCGCCCATACCCTATGGAAGTCTAGATGGCTATGCCTGGTGGGCGTGTGGTGAGTCCTTTCGGTGGGCTCGCAACGGTGTATTATCCACCTACCCCTGGTGGTGTCCTGTTGTACCGGTGGGGAGGGTCCATAGCCTCCGAGTATGGCCTCTTCGGTAGCTTCCATCTCTACTAGCGTTCTTGTTGGTGTGGGTGGTAGCGGGCTGACCATGGTTGTCCTGAATTGTGGCGTCTGCACAATCGCTTCCTGAGTTGTTCCATAAACTCGTGTGTCTTCTGCTCCTGGAGTCAGCGGCGGTGGGCTGATCCTTTCTGATGTGGGTTGTGGTACCTTCACAACCGTGTTCTGAGTTTCTCTATAAACTCGTGTGTCTCCTTTCATTTGAGTCAGCGGCAGTGGGCTGAGTAGTGCTGGCTGCGGTGTCATAGTCACATTGTCCATCTGTATTCTTCCTGATGTGGGTTGTGGTACCTTCACAACCGTGTTCTGGGTTTCCCTATGAACTTGTGTGTCTCCTTTTACTGGAATCAGCGGCAGTGGGCTGAGTAGTGCTGGCTGCGGTGTCATAGTCACAGTGCCCATCTGTAACTGTGGTGGTGCTGGCTTGTCCTTTCTGGTGAATGGGTAGAGTGTGGGGTTGTCATGAAACCTCCACCTGTGTTCTCCAAAATCCAATATAAGTCCAGCGTCCTCAATGAAGTCTATTCCGAGCAACGTCTGGGTGTTCCGGGCTCCCGGGAAGAATGTGAAACTGGTCGGGATTGTCCTTCCCTTCAGTTTGACTGGCAGTTGCGTCTGTGCAACCTGCTGCGTTGTTTCTTCTCCGTCTGCTAGCGTCACTGTACCAGTTGTTAGGGTGAGGGGATGTCCTCGTTCTTCTAGCAGGGTCTGCAGCTGGTGGCTGCCTATACTGGTCTTGGCTCCTGTGTCTACAAAGCCAGTGCCCTCTAGGTTCCACACGGCAAAGCTGAGTGCTGGCCTCTGCCGGGTGCGGATCTGTATGTGGGCAGCACAGAAAGAGCCTGTTCTTTCTTGCTGCGTCTTCGTTTGGTTGCAGTCCGGGCAGTTTCTCCTGTATACTCCCGGTCTGTTGCAACCAAAACAACTGTAGGCCGCCTGTGCTGTAGGCTGCTGCTTGTGCGGGTGGGCTGCCTTTGCCTTCCTGCAGTCCTTCTGATAGTGGCCTCTGATGCCACAGTAGTCACACCTGGTAGTGCCACCTGTCCTCTCGTTTGGCTTCTTTGCTGCTGGTGCTGGGTCCTCATACTGCTCGATACGTCTGGCCTCTTGCACGAGTGCCCAGAAGGTATCGACAGTTTCCCTCCTGATGCGGGTCCTTAACCTGGGATGGAGTACCGCATAGGTCATGTCCAGCTGAACATGGATGTCCAGAGCCGGGTGATTTGAGCAAGTATTGCTCGCTTGCTGCAGACAAACTGGTCCGTGCTGGTCTTGTTGTCCTGCGGCGTGTTGAAAAACTCTCGGTACAGCTGATCGTTGGACTTCCTAGGTCCAAAAGTTCGCCTCAGCTGCTGTATGGCGTCAGGCCATGTTGTGGTGGTTTCCTTCTCTCCGAGCCACCAAGTTCCTGCAACGTCTGTGAGTAGCATGGGCAGTGCGGCTAATGCGTGGTTGTCACTCACTCGGGCTGCTTCCTTGTACGTCTCTGCTGCGGAGATGAAGACATCCAGGTCCTCTCCTGGTTTTCCTCCGTAGCGTGCGGTACACCCAATCATTAGGCCAGACTGCTGGGTCTGCCTGTCTTGATTGATGCCTCGTATCAGCTGCTGCAACATCTCTGGGGTGAGCTGCATGCTTATGTCTCCTAATTCGGGGCTGGGCTGTCGCTCCGTCGATGGTCGTTCTAGAGCTCGTGCTGCACGTTTGGGCGCCATTTCTTTTATAACACACTCCCAGAATAAATATCCCGGGGGTGTGGGGAACTAGGATTCGTGATTCTGCAAATAAAATACACCCAGTAAATGTCAAAGCACACTTAGTAAAATGTTACATATATTCTGAAAAGCATATACAGTAAATGGTTGCTATGACCAATCTGTTCGCTCAGGGAGTGACACAGATTGTCAATCGTCGCTCGTCGAGTAGAGTGGCCTGGCCCTCTTGCCTAGCGCACACTACTTATCGGTGATCGTTGTACGAACAAACGGCCTGGCTCTCCTGCCTAGCGCAGATGTCTTGAAACGGTGATCGCTGGATGAGTAAACGGCCTGGCTCTCTTGCCTAGCGCAGATGCTCTGAGAAGTTAGTTAAGGGCCTGCCTAGCTAGCGCCAAAACTATTAGAAGAGTTTCTAATCGCTGAGTACTTCTCTCTCTCCCTCTGATCATTCTGGTCGTGGATGGCCCCTTATATACGATTCTGAGGTGGTAGGGATGGTGTCCAGTAGGCGGGTCTAGCCGGTGAAAGTTCTCCCCTCTGTAGTGGAGTAGGAGAGTCCTAGTGTAGTGGGGGTGTGCCTCCCTAGTGAACGGTCCACTTGGTGCAAACCTGGTGGCCGGGCGGAGAACTGTTGTTACACTATTCATTATATCTATTGTCCTTAATTTTATGTAATTAACGCAGTCCACTGAAAGAGTACTGTAAATCTGGAAATCTACGCAAGAGCTCGCGCTATTCAATCGAAATCTAGTTCATCTCAACCAAAACACTCACACGACTTTCTCTTACTGCGAAATGGCAAATTTGATTCACATTTACGATTCTTATTAGTGTTGAAAACTGTCGGCATTTTTATGGAGAAAATCACAAAAAACTGAAAAACCTATTCAGTAAAGTCCCACTTCCGGTCAGCCGATTTGCTTCAAACTGGGAATTTTGGCAACCTATATAATTATTGTAATTAATGTTATCTAGTTGACAGAATTATTGTATAGCACATTGTTTAACTGAAATAGCACTTTGGAGGAAATCATAACTCCACCCCTCCCCCAAAAGTTCCCTAAAACGAATTTTCCCAGAGAAATATTTAAAATAAAAATTATAGCTCTTTGTATGACTAGTTGATATAAAAAGCTTGTAGAAAATCGTTGGAGCCATTTTTGAGAAAATCACAAAAAAAAAACTATAAAAACCAATAAGTACGAGGCACTTCCGGTTGATAGATTTTGCCCGAAATCTTCGTGTCTGTTGCGGTAATGGTATCTAAATGGAATACCAAGTTAGTTTTCTGCAACTTTTTTTGTTTTTGAGATATTCTTTTCACACACATCCATACACATACAGATCATTTTCTAAAAACCACTTTTTTTATATTCAGAGGACCTCAAAACGTGTGTATTTCCGGTGTAAATTCAATTTCTAAAATCTGGCACGATCGCAATACTTCCGCTTACTATTATTAGTAAGAAAAAGTAATACATTTTCATTTATGCTGTTAAATCAGTTAATATATCGTTAAAATAGTAATAATAATAAAAATAATAAAATGGATTAATTAAACGGAAAAACTCAGGTATAGTATTCCATTAAATATAATGGGAAAAGTCTCCCGTCATGAATATTAATTAAAAGTCTTCTTCGTCAAACAGCTTTTACGTACTACTTGTAAAATAAATAAATTAATAAATAAAAAGATAAACATCATAAAATAAAATGACTTATTAAACCAGCCAATTAAAATTAAGTAAATGATATGTTGCTTATATTAACCGAATTTTATATCATGAGACGTCTCGAATTTAAGTGCATAATTGCAATTTCTTTCAGTTCGTGATCAGATATAGTTCAAAGAATTATAATTGATAAATTTTTTCAAAGAAATTATTTTTAAATAAAATAAGATAAAGTAAAAATAGAAGTTTTAGGTATATGTGTGTGCTGTCTGCCTCTAAAGTATTTTTTTAAGGAAAATTGTGTGAGCCTGACGTAAGTATAATGGATATGAGTGAGAAGGAGAGAGAAATTAGAGATAATGGGGTTATAAGATGAAGTAAACTACGTAGATAATATGTTGAACACTGTAAAATGAATAGAATACACAAACTGCAAGGACGTTACAGTAAAATAAAAGTTAGATAATGAAAGTGGTTGTATATAGATGAGAGAGGTAATAAAACGTTGCTGACTGGTTGTTGACTGGTCGTAAACTGTTGTAAAAATTGTTCTACTGTAGGGCTAGCTCGGCTATATATATATATATGTTGTGGTGGTTGGTTCCGCAGAGCTGGAAAGCATCAGAGACATTTTCCGTGGTAGCCTGCTTCATTTTGTGGTCATCGACCGGTTTCGGGCGTTCGCCCATCTTCAGGATGCGTTTTTGAGACAGTGTGACAACACAGACTCCTAAAGGAGTCTGTCCTAAAGGAGAACAACATATACCTAAAGGAGTCTGTGTTGTCACACTGTCTGGAAAACGCATCCTGAAGATGGGCGAATGCCCGAAACCGGTCGATGACCACAAAATGAAGCAGGCTACCACGGAAAATGTCTCTGATATATATATATATATATTGAGTCTCCCACCCTAGTCCCAGGCCTAGGTAGCGAGTAACTCGATTGATTCAATTTTGTTTTTCTCCGCTCTTCAGATCCTATTACATTAAGGGAAACAATTTAAAATGAAACAATGAAAGTCACACGCTTTTCTCGCTGCTGTTAATATAATTATTGTTTAGACATATTTTGTTTAAATATCAAATTTTATTCATTTATCTACATATATATGGTTGGGTAAGAAGTATCTATCTACCCAGGCATGTAATAGAACGGCAGTAATACATTGTAGTTCGCAAGAGAGCGCCATAAACATTGATCCAATCTTGTATGTAGTATTTTAAATTTAACATCGAAAAATTCTAGAGATCTACCTAACTTTTCCAGAACAAATGGTTACAAATAAAAAAGGATCGGTTTATATCTATGATTATGTACGAGTACATTGAAAGAATCAGATAGTTTGGAACACTTTTTTCTAAATTGTTCACTGTTTACTTCTATCAGCCAAAAGTATTTAATAAATTAATTGTTGCTCTGATCTTTTCTTGTGCAGTTAACAGATATTAATTCGACTGAAAAAGTTAAAAATGTATTTTATTATATTAAACAGGCCCTCATCTTGAGAGATAAATAAATTACTTGCTGCCACACATTCATTCATTTATTATATTAATTGTTGGGATTATAGTAATTGGGATTATTCGGCTAATTTAAGTTTATTTTAATTTTTTCATTAAGTTCTGTCCTCTTGGTTTAGTTTATTTTAATTTTAATATCTACTTGTAAATCACGCATTTATTAATTATATTATATTGCATTATATATATTTACATATATCACTTTAATTTTGTAACAGTACTATTTACAAGAGTTAATTTCCTTTTCCACTTTGTTTTGTTTCGTTTTTTGATTATAGTTATGTATTTCCATTTAAAATATAAATGATTATTTTTTTTTGTAAATTTTAAGTATTTTATAATTACGTAAATGATTTTTCATTTCATTTTTTTATTGTATACATTGTTTCATATCGTAGCAACTCCATGCTATGAAGAAGTGTATTCATTTAAAGCACAATAATAATAATAATAATAATAATAATAATAATAATAAATAAAAAAATCTGTGAAATTAGCATTTTAAATTTAGAGGAAATTGTTACAGCTTTAGAGAAATTCTAAACTAATTAAAAATCAAAAGTTAAGACGCACTTCCGGTTATCTGATTTTCTTCAAATTTGGAATACCAGCTAATAATACTAATGTATAATAATATTATATTAATGGTAGAACTATATATAGTACTATATTAAAGTGGTATTTCAGAGTAACGTGATCGTTTTTTCCCAGAAAAATGTTTCACACCGAAGTTATATGGAATTTCATCAAAAATATACGTGCATGATTCATCATGGTATCTATATCAAGAAATATCAAGTTTCCGCTTTCTGCGATATTTTTTTCGTTTTTAAGTTACACGGTTCACGCAATCACATGCACATATATACAGACAATTCGCTAAAAACATTTTTTTTCCGTACTCAGCATACCTTAAAACATGTATTTCCGGCGAGAAAGTCAATTTCGGAAATTTGACACGATCGCAATATTTCCTCTTATTTTAGGAAGTGAAAACACTTCGAATAAAATATCCGATTGGTTTGCATTTATCTTTCAAAGATTTGTTTATCTGTTTACATATTTATAGTTATAATAATTTTTTTTTTTTTTTTTTTTTTTTTTTTATCCCACACCATTCGGGCGGTCCCTGAGCTTGCGCTCACACCCGCCCAGAGAAGCCATCGACTTCAGAAAGAGAAGGAGGAAAAGAGCTAAAGAAAAATTAACGCCCTCCCTCCCTCCTTCACCAACCCAAGTAGGCAGCGCGGAAACACGCTATCCAAAGGAGCCTAAAACATCTAAATAAAACAACAGCAGAGCCCCAGGAGTACACAACAACAAGCCACAGATCCAAAAAGAAACCACAATAACAACAACAAACACAACAACAAAAGAACCACAAGAATAAAAACTTACAGCAACCACTCACACACAACCACGCAATAAATACATCCACTCAAAGCCTCGCACATACCCATAACGTATAACCCATCCATACCATACATCCCAAAACGTATATCCTAACAAGAACTAGCAACTGCCCAAACAACACAACAAGAGAAAAACTCCAAAAAAAATAAAAGAATAAAATAAATAAATAAAAATAACTCAACCAAAGCAATCCCTCCAACCTGCCCTAGCTCCGCCTTACAAGGCCCCATGACAATCGGCGCTCAAACGCCTCGACCGCAAACTCCCTTAAGCCCTCATAGGCCGGGCCATTCTCCAACAACAAAGGAAGAGAATCGTTTCTCAAGCTGAGGTGCAATAGTTATAATAATAATAAAATGATTAATAATGTTAATGATGTGATGGATGTGATGGCATATCACAAGTCAAATTAGTTCCCTGTTATCCACAAGGTACGCCAAGGTCATATAAAAAGAAACGAAGCCAACCAAGGGTTGGGAATGAAGCACATTCTTCCCTTTATACCCCTTTTCCGATCGTACTTCGGGGGATCTTTTTAGACCGTACTTACCCATTCGGGTTTACCAGTCCCCCGTTGCAAGCAACGGAATCGTTTAACAAGAGGAGGATGTCAACCCTATGAAGGGTCTTTTAGTGCCCGATCATAGCAGAAGTGCCGAACCCTGGCACTCCCCCGCTTGACGCATTTAAGGGCAGGTTGAGATACGCTCAACCAGCGCACAAAGTGATCAATCACATAATGGTCACACTTCACTCCCAGAAGCAAGAGAAGGCACACTCCTAGCAGGCACTGGTTAACCGCGCTCACCCAGCAAATGCGCTTCCAGCTACGGGCTGGCTCCGGGGTTTATTTTATATTTCGAGTCTCTTCCCGCTCAACTCATGACCGCAGTCCTTGGAGTTATTGACTAAACCACGACCTCTACGAATCCTACCTCAATTGCAAGCAATTGGCTTGGAAAGTAGCTTGCGCCCGTAGTTAAGTATTTCAACTCTAACGAGCTAGCGTGACTGATCGTGCGCCCGATGGATCTACAGATACCATCTACTGACACCTGTCCATTGCCTGAAGCACTGGGGTGCAGTGACCCAGGATACTTGCAGGTAACCCTACAAGGGGAAAGGATCAGGATAGTTGGGGGAGGGAATCCCCAACCTAGAGAGCCAGAGGCTGATTGCCCCCGAAGGGTGGGCGATGGAGGCGCCACAGACCAACGCCAAAAGGAGTCTCCTTTCTCGGCTGTGAGTAAGGAATCTCCCCTAGTTGTCTCTAGAAGCACGCAGTTTTGAAAATGCTTCTAGATTTTAATCTCCGCACAAGGACTAGAACATACCTTATTAAAAGCTACGTCTTGTCCAGTGCAGGGTCTCCCTTTTAGTCGCCTTCTATGACAGGCAGGGAATACCGTAGGCCTATTCTAACCCGGGACCTACACGGGGAAGGAAAAAAGGACAGTGAGTCCCCATTCTATCACCTTCTTCAAGAGCGAAGACATCTTTCGTGCGATCAGCCAACCACAAATATCCATTCTGCAGATCAGCCACTTGCCTATCTCTCAGTCTTTCATTGAGTTCTCTCCCTGTCTCTTAATCTCTTAAGTCAAGTCCTTAGAATCATAAGTGTACATAAATTAATTATAGTGCAGTATTAATAGCATTCTGCAGATCAGCCACTTGCCTATCTCTCAGTCTTTCATTGAGTTCTCTCCCTGTCTCTTAATCTCTTAAGTCAAGTCCTTAGAATCATAAGTGTACATAAATTAATTATAGTGCAGTATTAATAGCATTCAGTTATTAATTTTAAACCCCTGTAACTCCCCCTACAATAAAATATGTAATAAAAGTTTATTTTGGAGTTATAAACTTTAATAAAAAAAGAAAGCCCTAAAACTTTTCCGTTTCAGTTTTTCCAGCTTTTCTAACCAACTTAGGAAATTCTTAAAACTTATCACGTTGAGGGTAAATATTAAATATAGATTATGTGAAACTAGTCAGCTGTTATTCATATTAAAAAATTCATTCTTTTTGAAAGAATTTTTTGTGAATTATTTTTTACTTTCTGTTAGAGATGTATATTTTTATAAATAGGTTATTTTGAGAAAATTACTTTCACTTAATATTATGGAAAAATGAAAAATCACTATGAATTTTAGATTTTTGAAGTTGATTTATTATCGAAATTACATGACTTGAAGTTCCTTAATTAGAAATAAAGTTTGTAGAAAAATGTCTTGCTATGGAGGGAAGAGCTGAAACTTGATTTCTGTTAGGATATTTTAGAATTTTTTGTTAGGTTCTGAGGACTTCGGTCAAAATCGTTGACCCCGGGTGTGACTTTATTGCATTTTTACTTTTTCTTAATTCTTAGTAAGAGAACATACTGCAGTCTGTCAAATGAAAATTTGTGTGAAGCTCAAACTTGGTATTCCGTTTAGGTACATTCCGGCATCTAACGCGAAGGTTTCGCGTAAAATCCAACAACCGGAAGTGCGTTTAGACTGAGCGATTTTTTTTTCAGTGTCTCAGGATTTTCTCAAAAACGGCTCCAACGATATCCTTTAAACTACGTGTAAAATCTACATACATAAATCCTATCACTTGTGTTTCAAACACCTTTCCGGTTTTTATTTGACATTGAGATTTTCGAGGTTATTGGGGAACATAGCTTTGTACTTTCCTCCAAAGTACCACTTGAATATAATGTATGTTTTAACCACCAGCATAATATTAATATATTTTCTGTGATAACTGCTTCTTTTTGTGGTCATTGATCAGTTTCGTGTGTTCGCCCATCATCAACAGTGTGATAACATAGGCTTGCACAGAGCAAATTTAGTTGATACACTGTTTTTAAAAAGTATTTTTGTTAGGACCTAACTAAGTTAAAAGGAGGGGGCTCGTTGATACCTGAGTGGGAAAACACTTGTTGTATTTCGCATTGTTCCTTTTAAAAGTAGATTAATTATTAATAATTAAAAATAGATAAATTTGCTCTGTGAAAGTCTATGTTAACACACTGTTTGGAGAAAAACATCCTGATGATCGGCGAAAACCCGAAACCGGTCGATGACCTAAGAAACAAGCAAGCTAGAATGGGGTTGTTGATGGAGAGGAATGGTCTGGTTAGAATGAATTAACAAGATATGGTTAACACTGTATAATATGATGAGTGACACTACCTGGACTTTACACTTGAAATGATAGAGTAAGGAAAAGTGGTAAAGGGTGTGTCACGTAGTGACTGGCGAGTGACCTCAGTTGTTTGAACTGTGTCTATCAATCTCCCGTTGCTGTATTTATATGGTTTCTCCCACTCTAGGCCGAGAGAGTGGTCCTGTCATTTTGTCTCGCTTTCTCTGCTACGAATACTCTCTTTAGATACTATTACACAGGCTATCACGGAAAATAACTCTGATGCTTTCCGGCTGTGTGGAACCAACCACATCAGTACATTTTAAAAGCAGTGATAAAATTCCAAATTTGAAGAAAATCGATTAACCGGAAGGAAAATGGCTACCAAGGTTTCTTTTTAAACTTGGCACGCCCACTGCACAGACATAAACCTATCACTTTTATTTGTAACACTTTTTCCAAAGATAGTTTCGCACAATTTTGGGGTGTTAAATTTCAAATACCTATATGGAGTTGGTCCTATGTTATTGGCGCGTTCTTCACTTCCCTTACGTGCTTGGGTTGGTAGGTTGGTACTTATCCCCTCCACCAACTCTATATTTATATTAGGTCAAATGAGCAAAATTCGTATTTTAACGAAAATTTGTCTTTATATATATATATATATATAATAGTTCTAACATGAGTGGGAGACAGTCGTGTGAGTGTTTCACACCAGATTTATTTTGTAAATCTCTTTATCTCTGATTGATGTTTTCCACATTTGACCTTAAAGATTTATTGCACTTATTTAATTATATAGCTCTTCTCAATAACTAGAAATTTCAATTAAAACTAATTCCCATAATTTATCAGTAAAATGGTAATAATACCTATATAGATGGCAGTGGAAAATACAGTGAATAGTCATGAAATCTCGCTGTTATTCTTCACTGTCGTCTTGAAGCGCCACCCTCAAACGATGCACATTAAAAATGGCTGCCCCTGGTGTCTTATCTTACGGCTGCGCTTAGTATCAGTTGGCTGTAAACTGTATGAACTTCTTAGCTATTCTCTTATCAGTGTCAACTTTCTTTGTAGTTATCTCACCCCATCCCATCCTTCTCTCTCTCTCAAACACACACACACACACCGTCCAATTTATCTACTATTATTTAGATCCTTCGGCTTTAGTATTGTTGAGCGTTCTTATAATCACTATGGGATATGATTTTGTTCAGACACATACACGCACGCACACATAAAATGCGGATTAAACCTATTTTGTTTGATGAATTATCTGTTTCCGTTTATTATTCCTCTAGATGCTAGGCTGCCGGTGGAATTTTCTTTGGAGTTCATTTTTATTCAATAGTATTTTTCTTATCTAATTATAAAAGAAATTTACGTGTCTAAAGCCATATTCAAGGGAATTTCCCAACTAAAATATCCACCAGTAACTAGATATTATTTCGTCATATCGTCATTAACCTAACTAACTCTTTTTCTCTACACACATTAATATCCAATCAAACTTTGTGACCTAGTTTCTAATTTATACAGTTCTAATTTCCATGTTCTAACTTCAACATCCGCCACCCCACCCCACCAGCACTTGACACGCACATTCAGCTTCCCTGAATCTCTTAGCAGACATAAACCAATATCCCTTGATAGAGTTAATAATCAATATCTATATTATGATAACCATTATTGTTACCATTTTTATTTTCTCTTACTGTTTGCAAGAAATATTGAGTCCGAGGAAAATTTTCGGAATTAAGGTTTTCACGCCAAATACATGTTTTAAGGTCCTCTAAGTACGAAAAGTTTTTTTTTTTTTACGGTTTGGATATGTATGTATGTGTGTGTGTGTCTGGCCCTGAACAAAATGTAGCGAAAACGAAACTGAATGTTTTATTTAGCTTTTTCACGATTTTCTCGTGCTTCTAACGCTTTTCTTTAAACTTCCTACCACTTTTATTTTAAAAAATTCACCAGGAAAAATTGATTTCTTTTTTTGTAGGATCTGGGGAAATAATAGCGTTAAACTTTCTTCTAATGTTGGACCACTTTCTCAGTAGAATGTACGGTTCTAATACTTATTGTAATATACATTAAAAGCATTGGTAGAATTCCAAAATTTGAAGAAAACCGGTTAACCGGTATTCTTTGACTTTATAGAATAGATTTTTGAATTTATTTTTGAATTTTTTTTTTTTTTTTATCAATAACGAATGTATCTTTAAACATGGAATGCTGTGTGTACAGATAAAAACTTCATCGCTTTTATTTGATACATTTTTCAGAAAAGAAAAAAGAGACTAGATTTTAGGTAGTATTTATCATGTTTAATTTCAAATGTTTATATAGAGTTGGTTCAATTGTTATTGGCTCTCTCTTCTAGACTACAATATAATCATTTCTACAACCTATCTGGGTAGGTACTTATCTCCCTCTCACCAACTATATATCTATGTTAGGACAAATGAGTAAAATTTGATGTTTGTAGAAAATTTATTCCCTTTACTTTCTCTTACTCCCTGGTAAGAGGAAGTATTGCAATCGTGTAAAATTTTCGATATCGAGTTTACCGGAAATAGCCTGTTTGAGGTCCCCTGAGTCCAAAAAAGTGTTGTTTTTTTCTTGGCATTAGCATAAGCTATACAGCCACTTCCTTCTATTAATTTATATCTCTCTGTATAAATATCTGTTATATTTTATATTTTAGAGAATTAAAAAAAGATGTTAGTGCCTCCGCTACTGAAGGATTATCTGTACAGCCAAGAATACTTTTCCAATTGAAGGGGTTTTCTATTTGCTTGTGTAATATATGAAACAAATTATTTCTAGCTGATTGATGATGGGGACATATCATTGCAATATATTCCAGAGTTTCAGTGGCTTTACAATGCACACATGCTGATGATTCAGAGATTCCAATTTTATTTAAGTATGCCCGGCATAAGCCGTGGTTACTTCTTAAACGGCAGATTGTTTTACACATGAATTTAGAGGTGGGGCGCTCCTGAAATCAGGGCCTTTTCCCTACTTTCTCTTGGATAGATTTATAAAATCTTCCCTTATTGGAATTATTATAATTATTTTGCCATATCTTCTTTGCCGTATCTATTATTATCTCTTTTAAATCTCCGATATTCAACTTAGCATCCACAAAATTTCCATCCATTACTGCCTCCTTCGCCAGCTTATCAACTCTCTCATTACCTGTTACTCCAATATGGCTTTTCACCCAAAGGATCTCCACTGTTTTACCACTTGCCCTAAGCTTTAGATAACTATTTAAAATACAGGCAAGGAGATGGTTGTTAACATTTCTTAAGGAGATGTTCTGAAGATTTGTTATTAAACGAAAACTATCTGTTACTATTAAAATTTTGTTGACTTCCAATGTGAGACTGTATTTAAGTGCTTCCAGAACTGCTGTCAGTTCCGCGGAGTAACTGGATATATAATCATTTAATTTGAATTTCTTAGATACATTTTTATTTGAATGGAAAAAGGCACTGCCAACTTTGCCATTGATTTTAGATCCATCTGTATATATAGTATCAAAATGCATCCATTTTGTAGCCAACAGTTTTGCCATTTGCAGACTAGGATACTGGGATGCGCCATCCACCAATTCTGCGGCTGAATACATATTCAAAGGCACAGTCAGAGATTTATATTCTAAAATAAAAGCCGGAAGTTTACAATTTTTATATAAATATTGGGAGAATTCTGCATTATTGATGAAGCTATCACAAAATAATGGATAATATTTCTTTTTCTTCCAGTATGAGCTAGTTAATATTCTTATATTTAAATTAGTTATTTTATTTACTATTACACTCTTTATATTAGTTAATTTGATCAAATATTTTTCAGAAAGTATCCTTCTTAAATTCAATGGCATTTCACCTGATTCATTTAGTATGACGTCTATTGGGATGCTTCTAAGATATCCCAAACAAAGTTTAATACATCTGTATTGTAATACGTCTATACTGTGAAGAATACTTCTCCGTAAAATATTCCGCCATAATCCATAACTGACCTGATGCAATTTCTGTAAAATAGAAGGGTCAGCTCCCCAATTACTATTAGTGATGAACCTTAAAATGTTAACTTTTTTCCTAATTTTTCTTTTAATTCTTTTATATGAAGGCTCCAATGTAGCTTACAATCCAGCCACATGCCTAAGAATTTAGTTTGTTCTTTACAAGGAAATGTGGATCGCCCAAGTTCTATAGTTTCTCCAAAGGGAGATCTATGACAGCGAGAGAATGGGCATACAACTGATTTTGTTGCAGAAAAGGTTAATCCATTATCCGAAGTCCAATTTGTTAAACAGTTTACTGCTTCCCCTAGAACTCTTTTACATTCATCCAAATTTTTACTCGAAAAATATATACATAGATCATCAGCATACTGGAGAATAGAGACACCAGATGGTAGGCACTCTTTTAAATCTGATGTGAATATATTGAATAATAGTGGGCTAAGGATGCTACCTTGCGGAAGTCCTATTTGGGCTGTCGCCCATGAGACATATTTGTTATTAACTCTAAGAGATAAGCGCCTATTTATAATCAGCTCAACAATAATTCTGCTTAATTTGAAAGGGATTCCAACAGTGGTCATTTTTTGAGCAAGTATTGTGTACTGCACTGCATCATAAGCACCAGATATGTCGAGAAAGAGAGCTATTGTGGTTTGTCCAGAAGAATAAACCAAATGGATATCGGTAGTGAGAGCCGCCAGGTTGTCGTAAGTGGATTTTCCTTTTCTAAAACCAAACATATGACTGGGTAACGCCACATTTTGTTTCCAGCCACCATTCTAATCTTCCTCTTATCATTCGTTCAAATGTTTTTAATACGCAGGAGGATAGGGAAATTGGACGGTAAGATGTAGGGTCGCCATGTTGTTTTCCTGGTTTTAAAATTGGTAACATAATATAATTGTTCCAAGCTTCAGGGGCATTTTCATCGAACCAAATACGATTAAATAGTTCGATCTGAGTTACAATAGAAAGATTTTTGATCATTTTATAATGAATTTCATCCATTCCGGGAGCAGTATTTTCTGTTGATCGTATTGCCATTTTGAGTTCTGGTAGCTTAAATTTATCTGTTAGGAAATGATTATTGACCTCATTTACCTCACTAGGGATGTAATTCTGAACAAAAGAAGGAGCCAGTTTATTTAAGAATTCTTCACACCAATCTCCCTCAACTAAGGGGGGGTTTGTTATTTACTTTTTTATTGTTAATGTAACGTATTTGTTCCCATATCCTTTTAACTGGGATATCTTTGGACAAAGATAAACAGAATTCCTTCCAAGCGTTAGTCTTCTTTTCCTTGACCAATTTTTTAAATTTGGCATCTGCTTCTTTATAAGCTATCCAATTTACTGAATTAGGAAGTACTTTATATTTTTTAAACTTGAGCTTTCTATCATTTTGGAATGTATTGCACTCATTGTCCCACCACCTATGACTAAATGTACTCTTTTTGACGGCACTATGTATCGGAATCGATATTTCGCACGCCATTTCCAGTTTATTTATAAATGATTTATACTTTTCACCTTCATCAGATCATTTATTAGGCAATCGTTGAATTCATCCCAGTTGGTTTTTTTTAAATTCCATTTTGGTCTGTACTTACTAACCACTTGTGCTAGTGTCATATACAAGTTAGCCAGATAATGTGTCATAGCAAGATAATGATTAGAGCCCTAGGATCTGATAGAATCCTCCAATCGAAAAAATCTGCCAAATCTGAAGAACAGGAGGTGATATCAACAGCGAAATTTATTGACTGTGTTGTCAAGTTATAAATGGTGGGCGAGCCATCATTTAAAATAATCAGCTTATTATTTTCTGTCGCCGTTAATAGATTATTACCTTTGCTGTCACAATGATTACAACCTCAAGCTTAATGGTGTGAGTTCAAATCCCCTGCTAAAATGATTGGATATGAAAAACTGTTAATAAATCTGTCCCATTCCCTACAATGAATATTATTCTGAGGGACACTATAAACGGATACTATGTTTATATTTTTATTGCTATTAGGATCTTTTTATAGACACAGCGACTGACATTAATTCATTTATTTTATAATAACTGGAAACTTGTAAGGGGGGTAACTTTATAATAACTTGTAAGGGATATTATTTTTTATTAGTACGGCTACTCCTGCTTTACCGTCCATTCTATCTTCTCTGACTATATTATAGCCTGGAAAATTTACATATACATTCGGTTTAAACCAAGTTTCGGAAATAATGGCTAGATCTGCGTTTTTAGATCTTAAAAAATACTCTAGACTAATTTGATTGGCAATGGCTGAACGAGTATTCCATTGGATGATATTCATATTTGATTAGCAGGGAAAAATAAAATAAAATAATTAAAAAATTGCAGATATAACATGTATTAAATTTATTTTTATGAGTTAGCAACAAATAAATATAATATTGAAGGTAAAAACATAATTTTGTATAGCGAGCTCTGATATTCGGCCAAGTAAATAAGACCAATAGTAACAAGAGCTCATAGCTAAACATTAACAGATTGTAACAATACAAAAGTATGTTACCTCTGTTCAGCTTTATGGGCTAATATACTATTCATGTTATAAAATTTTCTAATAATTTGTAAAATGCGTAATTTTATCTTCTATAATTGAAGTTATTTCGTCTTCTCTTAATTCTAAGGTATTGATATTTTTTTTTAAATTTATTACTGATAGGAGAGAAACTTCACAAACGTTATCCATTTTTCAATACAGTTTTCTGATTTTCTAAAGATTGATGAGAAACATGCGGATTGGAAGTTATTGGTGTGATTTTGTGAAATTTAATTTCGTAATTTTTTAACACTTCCTGATGTTCTTTCATAATTTCCCCTGGTGGGGTAACAGGCCTAGCTCTCTTTGGCGGTCTACTTGAATAAGAAATTGGGGGAAAATGACGGTTTTCTTTTAAATCAGGCACAGTATTAGTTAAAACACTTCTAAAAGTTTTACCACAAATTCTTTCTTTGGCCTCTATGAAAGTAAGGTTCTCGGCGTTCATAATCACTCTAATAGACTTCTGTTTAGATGACTCGGGGCATTTTTTGGCGTCCAGGGAATTGTGACTACCCTTACAATGCATTTTTCCAAAGTCGACCTTTGACATTCCTTAATATCATGACCTTCACCACATTTTGAGCAATGAACTGAACCCTTACACTGCTTACTCATATGCCCAAACCTTAAGCATTTGAAACATTGAGGATTTCGGGGAATATACTGTTCAACAGGACAGCGAACGTAATGTAAAATTATATTATTAGGTAAATTCAAACCTCTAAAGGTAATCAAAACTGTCTGAGTCGCTAACAACTCAAAGCTTCCCTCTCGAGTTTTTTCTTTTCTATAAAATCGTTAGCTTATAATATTTATATTTCTAATATCTGCTGAGGCCTCATCAACTATATCCTCTTCAGATAAATCCCAAAATACTCCACTAATTATCCCTTGTTTTTCTAAAATAAAATTTGGGATATATGCGATTAATTGTTTTTCCTTTAAAACTGACGGTTGTAGCAATGTATTGGCTTTTTCTCTATTATTAAGTTCTATTTTGACTCTATTTCGCCCCTTAGATTTGATTTGAGTTATACTACCTTCCAAATCTGCAATTTCTTTGTTAAACAATCTACCCATATTCAAAGGATGCAATCGCCCCAAACTTTTTGTTGCATCACTTGACTCAATAAATACAAAATAAGGCCCAATATCAATAAAAAAAGTGGTTTCAAACCAGCACAGCTCAAGAACGAAAAACCGTAGAAAGTTGAACTTGATATTCCGTTTAGATTGCACCATAGGATCTGACAGTACGTTATCTGTTAAAATTCCTCAAGCGGAAGTACCACTGTACTAGTTGTTTCTTTTTTTACTTTTTTCGATTTTCTCAAAAACAGCTCTGACGATTTTCTTGAAACTTGCCAAATCAACTACACATACAAAGAGCTACCACTTTTATTTAAAACATTTCTCCAGAAAAATTCAATTAAGAGTACTTTTGGGGGAGGGGAGGGTTTACGGCTTTCTCTAAAGTGCTATTTTAGTTTATTAATCAATTCTGTCATTTAAATAATATTAATTAGTATTAAATATATTGTTGAAATTCCGAGTTTCAAAAAAATCGGATGACCGGAAGTGCGTTTACTTTATCACTTTACTAAATGATTTTTTTCACTTTTTCGCGATTTTCTTAAAAATGGCTCCGACGATTTTCCTGAAACTTATATAAACTACTCATGCAAAGATGTACAACTTTTATTTAAAATATTTCTCTGTGAAAATTTATTTAAGGGCACTTTCAGGGGAGTAGGAGGGTTATGTTTTTCTCTAAAGTGCTGTCATAATTGATTATACGATTCTATGATCTAAACAAAATTAATTATAAATAAATAGATGCCAAAATTCCGAGCTTCAAGAAAATTAGTAAAACGGAAGTGCGCTTTTACTGAACAGTTTTTTCCTTTTAGTTTTCTACTAATTTCATTAAATTTGATACAATAACTATAAGATTTGTCAATTATAATTTTGAGTACTGGAGTAAGAGAAAGTTGTGTGTGTGTTTCACACCAGATTTTTTTATATATTTGGATCAACAGCAGTAAGAAAAAGTCGTGTGTGTGATTGTTTCACACCAGATTTTTCCAAAAGATACCAGGTTCCCGGATGGGAGAAGAACTTCTAATCAAAAACTCCCTGACAAATTAGACTTCCATTAATGTTCCACCTGAGAATGTCTTCTGAAAGCAAAAAGCAAAAAATAAAAAACATTATCATGTGAAATAATAATAATTCATGCCACACATTAAAAAATAATAATAAAAAAACGCATAAAAGCATAATTTGTTCAAATGAAAATGGATGCTGGTTTTCCACCAAAATAATTACTGTTGTCACAAAATTCTATTATGGCCAGAATGTGTCACAAAGTTGAAAACAAAGTACGACATAGAAGAAGTCGTAACTTGAGTAATTTTTTTTTTGCGCTCTCTCATTGTTTTTAGTTCCACTCTTGTTTTACAGAGTGCACTACTATTTGCATAAGCTCTATTTTATACCGGTCTGTGAATTAATTATCATTTATTTTCCACCTGTACCAGACGGACGGACAAACAATGGGGAATAATTTAGTTGACTATACAAGTGGAAGGGAGTTTTTCTTTAGGTCTTAGTGTCGTGAAAAAAAAAACTATTGTTAACAAAAAACTAATGGCGTAAAAAATTACTACCCAGCTTTCAATTATAAATCATGCATCTTTTCAAATTTGAATTTTTCCTAGAAAGAAAAACAAAACCGGATGCTGCTAGAGTTCGGAAAATTTCACATTGAGGTAATTGATTTCTCTTCGGTATAAAAAAAAATGCTTCTTAAATAGAATATCGCCATCAGGATTTTGATATTCTAATTAATAATCGAGACCCGGTATTAAAATTTTATTTAAATTGAAAAATATTTTCATTCAGAATTAAGTTACAAAGAATTAACTCAATTATTGTTTTAAAAAAAATATGGTGTGAAACACTCACACAGCTTTCTCTTACTCTAGTTCTCAAAATTATAATTGACAAATTTTATAGTTTGTGTACCAACTTTAATGAAATTCGTCGAAAACTGAAAAAACTGTTCGGTAAAAGCGCACTTCTGGTTTACTAATTTTCTGTAAACTTGGAATTTTGGCCATCTATTTATTTATAATTAATTTTGTTTTGATGATAGAATTGTATAATCAACTATGATAGCGTTGAGAAAAAAATAACCCCACCCCTCCTCAAATAGTGCCATAAATGAATTTTTCCAGAGAATTGTTTTAAATAAAAGTTGCAGATCTTTGTATGTTTAGTTTATGTAGGTTGTTTCAAGCAAATCGTCGGAGCAATTTTTGAGAAAATCGCGAAAAAGTGAAAAAAATCATTTAGTAAATTGGTAAAGTAAACGCACTTCCGGTTATCCGATTTTTTTCAAACTCGGAATTTCAACAACATATTTAATTCTAATTAACATTATTTAGATGACAGAATTGTATAAAAAACTTAAATAGCACTTTAGAGGAAACCGTAACCCCACCTCTGCCTGAAAAGTACACTTAAATGAATTTTGCTGGAGAAATATTTCAATAAAAGTTGTAGCTTATGTATGTGTAGTTGATGTAAGAAGTTTCAAGGAAATCATTGAAGTCATTTTTTAGAAAATCGCAATAAAACTTAAAAAAAAAAACTAGTAAAGTAGTACTTCCGGTTGAGGAATATTAACAGATAACCTCCTGTCAGATCCTAGGTGATATCTAAACGGAATATTAAGTGTCAACTTTCTAGGGTTTTTCGTTTTTGAGCTATGCTGTTCACATACATACATACATACATACACACACACACACACACACACATACACACAAACCATTTTCTTAAAACCACTTTTTTGGACTCAGGGGACCTCAAAACGGATATTTCCGGTGAAAACTCGATATCGAAAATTTGACACGATCACAACAGTTCCTCTTACTAGGAGTGAGAGGTTCACTCCCCTCGTCATTCCGTCCGCTCTGCATGCTGGATACGGTAGGGAAGCTTTTGAGAAACTTATTAAGATAAGGCTTACGGAAGAAATTTGGGAAGCAGGCGGTCTATCAGCCAAGCAGTATGGCTTTAGACCAGCTAGGTCTACACTGCAAGCAGTACAGGAGGTTATAAGGGCGGTTCAAAGAGCAGAAAGTCGTAGTCAACGTACGCGGAAGATAGTATTGTTAGTACGCTAGATGTTAAGAACGCGTTTAATTCCCTCAAGTGGTCCGACGCCCTGCAGGCATTGGAGAGGAATTTCCATATGTCGCCGTATTTATTGAGGGTTGACGACGACTACTTCAGGGATAGGTCGCTAGTCTACCAAACAAAGGCAGGTCCTAAAATTACGACCGTCACTGAGGGAGTTGCACAGGGGTCGATTCTAGGCCCCGATATCTGGAACGTCACTTACGACGGATTGCTGCGGTTGGAAATGTCTCAAGATACGGCATTAATCGCTTACGCTGATGATGTTGCAGCGCTGATATCGGTGCGTAATTTAGACAAAGCGCAAACCAAGTTACACCAGGTTAGGCGAAGAGTGAATGGTTGGATGGTGGAACATGGACTCGAGTTAGCTTTGGCTAAGACGGAGGTCGTGATATTGACAAAAAGAAGGATCAACCCGTGCATCCCGTTCTATGTTGGTAGGGGAGTGGTGACTTCGTCTAGAGCGGTTAAGTACTTGAGTGTAACCATGGACGTTAAGCTAAGCTTTGGAAGACATATCCAAGAGGCTGCCGATAAAGCTGCGGGTGCAGTAGCGCGTCTGTCAAGGTTGATGACCAACGAGCGAGGTCCTAGGGCGAGTACTCGCAAAATACTGATGAGTGTTTCCCACTCTGTGAGGTTGTACGGCGCAGAAATTTGGGCAAGAGCCTTGCGGAAGAAAGTGTATAAAAAAAGGCTCGCGCGGGTGCAGAGGCACTCCGGATTGCATCTGCTTACCGCACCGTGTCGGAGCCGGCCGTCTTGGTAATAGCCGGGGTTATATCTATTGCCCTCCTAGCTCAGGAGCGTGCAATAATCTATGCTAGACGGGGAGAGAATAATCGCGTGGAAATAACTAGGGAAGAGCGAGAGCGTACCATGGCAGCGTGGCAAGAAGAGTGGGATGCGGAGCGCCGAGGCCCCTTGACCGCTATCTTAATTCCAGACATTAGAAGCTGGGTTGGTAGAAGCCATGGTGAGGTAAATTATCCCTTGACCCAAGTCCTTTCTGGACACGGATTCTTCAGAGACTATCTGAAAAAGATAGGTAAAGAAAAGGTATCGGCCTGCTTGTATTGCCAAGTTCCACGCGACGATGCTCGGCACACGGTTTTCGAATGTGAAAGGTGGGCTCGACCCAGAAGTAACCTTGAGCAGGAGGTCGGGGAACTGGTGCCTGGAAGGTTTGCCCAGATTCTGTTGATTAGCCGTAACAACTGGACAAGGATTACTTCCTTTGTCCCGGAGGTAATGTCTACTAAACGTGTAGAGGTGAATATGGAAGAAGGGGCCCCTTAGGGCTAGGTTAAGGAGCCTAGCCTGATGCAGTGCTGAGAAAACGAATCCAGGCTAGGCTCAGGATTATGGGGGGGGGGTTAGCCGGTAGGCATATTTATATGGAGTCCGGCACATTGATGTGCGTAAGTAGCATTTCCCCCTCTTAAAAAAAAAAAACTAGGAGTGAGAGAAAATAATATACATATTTGTTGGCAAAATATAAAATACAGAATTGACAAACCAGGAATTAAATAGTAGTAATTTTTAAAACTTTAGAACTGTCTTCAAACAAGTTCCATAGAATTAATTTTGGAGATGATGATCATGATTATTATTCCAGAGAAAAAAAAGACGTTACTTGATCTTTATTTATAGGTGAGAGTGCACCCTCAAATATATATAAATATTTGTTTTGAAATATATTTTGGATAGTGTTTGTGTAAGATAGTCGATCAATATTGAATCTTCAATGTTTATCCATGTAATTTTGTTTTGTTTGATGTATCCTGTAAACAAAGTTACTCACTTACAAAGTAAACAGTTTACTATACAAATAAACTATGACCTTCACAAAGTGCATATCAGATTTATTAGTATTTCATCTTGTATAATATAAATTATAAATATTTTAAGTAATATTACTTTTGTTATCATTATAAATGAGAAACTGACTTGAAACTGGTTTCGAATCTAGGCAAAACTCTAAACTACAGAAACAATTTCACCTTAGAATTTCAGAATCTGAAATTTATATAATTTCACTTGGATCTAAGTTAATGTAGATGATTCAATTTTGTTCTTGCAGCAGCACTCGATCACAGCCTAATTAGTTTCAAAATTTTCGAAATTCTTAGAATGAACTCATTTTACAAAGATGCTGGAAAGCATCAGAGGCATTTTCCGTGGTAGCCTACTTCATTTTGTGGTCATCGACCGGTTTCGGGCGTTCGCCCATCTTCAGGAAGCGTTTTTCAGACAGTGTAAACTGAATTCGCTCTGTGCAAGTTTGGTAAAGTCATGTAAGGGGGCTTTTGAGGGTGAGGAAGGGTTATGTTTTCCTGTAAAGCGTTATCATACTTGATTTTACCATTAATTAAAAATAAATAGATTGCCAAAATTCCGAGATTCAAGAAAATTAGTAAACCGGAAGTACCGTTTTTACTGAACAATTTTTTTCAGTTTTCACGATCTTCTCCATAAAAACACCGGACGAATTTCACTAAATTTGGTATACTAACTATAAAATTTGTCAATTACAATTTTGTAAACTGGTGTAAGATATAGTTGTGTTAGAGTTTCACACCAGATTTGTTTTTTGCATTATTCTCGGTTGTACAACATAAAATGTGTGCAAACACACATAAAATTCAGGAGGACTTGAAGTATCCTCTCTCTTTCCCAGGGTAGGATACAAAAAAAAAACAATAGACAGCTCGTCTAGTCCATTATGTCAGAATTGTGACGGAGGATTCCGGCAAAACGTGTATCCACTAGCTAGGTTCAGTGTTCTCGTTTTGCCAATATTAGGAGTGGGTTCCGCATACTCGTGCATGGAGGAGTTGGAGATTAAAGACATCTTAACATGTTTTAGGCAGACCGGTAGATTGCTGGGGAGGCGATTTTTTGTTTTAATTTTTTGTATTTGTTTAATTATTTTTTTGAGGGGAGGGAGATAAGATCCTGTAGCTTAGATCGTATTATTAATAATAATAATGAGTTTGCCCCCTCACATACACCTTCTAGATTCTGGGTACATCAAAATATGCACTCCCGAAAAGAGAAAAAAAGCAGAATTTCGATCACTATATTTTCTCTTATTGCTGTGAGAAAAAATAATTTGACATGATTTTAATTCTTTCTCTTACCAGCGTAAGAGGAAGTAAAAAGTATAGAATACTGATTTTTATTAAAATAAGTGATTAATTTTTTTTTTCTCTTATTCTATTATTTACTAAATAGTGACAGACTCGTTATTTTTCATAATGTAAAACATCATCTCAAATCTCTTACTTTGGTTAAATAAGTTGATGTCTTCACAAATACACATAATAGAATAGAGTTTATTTCATTTTTTTTTTCAAATTATGAATACTATAATGTGAATAATAAAAAAAAGCAGCCCTACAATGTCTCCCTCCCCTAAACTTTACTTTCATAATTATGTTGGAAAATTCTGAAATAACGATATAAATATAATAGACATTTTCTTTTTCATGTAAAACGTCCTCATTAAGAAAGTTAATAACTTTCTCACTTTTATATACAGATATTTTATTGTTGGAAAATGGTTATATATTATTATTATTCAACAGATCGTAATGTCTATTTTCGTTGGTCCTAATGAGGTACTCGTATTTCATTTAATGAGATGACACTTTGCAAATTCTTCAACACTACAAGTATCTCCTTAAACTGGTGACGAAATAAGTTCTATATACATTCATGATAATGTAATACTTTCAAAAATATATTTTTTTCTGCAACCCGTATGATAATGTGACAAATTATTAAATCAAAAGTACAGAGTAGTATGTGGAGTACAGAGTTGCCAGATGTAATTTTCTAAATCCCCCACTCCGAGACTGAAATTCCCATAAATTTGAGCTCAAATTAGCCAAATATAAAATTTGTTAGGAAATTTAAATTTTTACAAATTTAAAAAAGACTGTGAAGATTAAAAAAAAATCTTTTTTCTGCAGATTACAGAAGAAATAATTTATTAAAACTGTGGTATAAAGTGTGTATTTTTATTAAATAATCATAAATTTGTAAACATAACATAACTAATAATAATACCTGTTAAATACTAATATAAAAAAAAAGTAAACTAAATAACTAAATAGATTAATATGCTTTGCACTGATACATATTTTTTGGATTAAATTTATTTATACATTCACTAAATCTGACAGATCTAATTTTCCACTTTAAAAAAAATTCCCCCAAACATTCTCCCTGGATTTTTGCATTTCCCGAAAAATTCCTTACCAAATTTGGGGGAAAATACATCAATCTGGTAATCCTGGTGAAGTTTTAATCATAAGTGACAAAAAAATTAAAGCCGCCATTAATTTTTCTCACTAGTGAAGTAAAGGAGCCATTAATCATTCAACTCCAACTAGTCGGACATCTAGCGGCAATACGCAAAAACAAGAACATATATAAAAACAAAACCCAAGTAACAAGAATTTCAAGTTTTAATCAAGAGAGCAGATTATAAAGAGAGGGGAGTGTTTAACTTGAATTAAAGTACACATTCTCAGTATTTTAAACTTTTCATATCTTTTTATATACATAGCAATTAAGTACCAAATTAAACAACTCATTTTAAAAAAAATGTAATATTCGACATGTGAGTAAAGTATTTTAACACTCTCGTGGTCAATACCTGAACTGGAGTGTAAAAAAAATCTGGTGTGATTCACTCACACAACTTTCTCTTTCTCCAGTTTTCAAAATTGTGATTTTTTTGAATTTTTTTTTGCCTATTTTTTCAGGCGGGCTTAACGTCCAACTACCAAATTAGGTGTCGTGGACGGGGGCGGAAGCACCTACTTTACTATTAACATTTTTTAAACAAATATAAAATTTAGTTATACGCTGTACTCGAACTGGGGTTCTCCCACTTACAAGTCCATGCTCATAACCAATACACCAACACCCGCCCTAAAAATTATGATTGATAAATTTTATAATTATTATACCAAAGTTAATGAAATTCGTCGGTGTTTGTATGAAGAAAATCGCATACTTCACACAAACTGTCTAGTAAAAGCGCATTTCTGGTTTAGTAATTTTCTTGAAACTCGGAATTTTGGCCATCTATTTATTTCTAATTAATTTTGTTTAGATGGTAGAATTGTATAATCAACTAAAGATAGCACTTTAGAGAAAAACATAACCCTACTCTTCCTCCAAAAGCCCCCTTAATTGAGTTCACTAGAAGAAATGTTCCAAATAAAAGTTGTAGCTCTTTATATGTGTAGTTCACATTCCAAGTTTAAGGAAACTCCATGGACCCGGTTTAGAGAAAATACCAGAAAACTGAAAAGTACATTTCAGTAAAAACGCACTTCCATTAATCCGATTTTCTTCAAACTCGGAATTTCAACAACACATTCAATTCTAATTAATATTATTTAGATGACAGAATTGAATGGTAACACTTTAGAAGAAAACCTAACCCCACCCAAAAGTGCTTTTAAATGAATTTTTTCAGAGAAATGTTTCAAATAAAAGTTGTAGATTTTTGTATGTGTAGTTGTTATAAATGAGTTTTAAGAACATCGTCGGAGCCATTTCTGAGAAAATCACAAGAAATTAAAAAAAAAAATTCCGTAAAGCGGTACTTCCGGTTGAGGAATTTTGACAGAATCTACTGCCGGATTCCATGGTGATACCTAAAGGGAATATCAAGTTTGAACTTTCTACGATTTTTCGTTTTTGAGCTATGCTGTTCACATACACACACACACACACACACACACACACAGGCTTTTTGCTAAAAACCACTTTTTTTGGACCTAGGGGACATCAAAAAGGATATTTACGGTGACAATTCGATATCGAATATTTGACACGATTACAAAATACTTCCTCCAACTAGGATTAAGAGAAAGTAAAAAGCGTTACTTTCTCACTATTTGATTAATAAACTCAGTATTATCTTTTCTCATAATGAAAAATTTATGGCGTTATTTGCAGGTTTTCGAAATTGTTTTGATGAAGTATATCACGATTATGGGTGCTGACCATCTGTGTCATGTAATGTGCTCGGTATTTGTAGAAGTACCGGATACCCATGCCAACCAGACATTTTTGCCATCGATGGACATTGGATAAAATTAAAAAAAAAAAAAAATGTTTCAGTGATGAACATAATAACAGACAGTTTGATACTAACGTTAGAATAGAATAGTAAGCTCGCCTAGCTCAGCTTTTTGTAATATATAATAAATAGAATTAATGTTTGTTTCCGTCGAAAAAATAAATAGTCGGCACAGTTTATTTTAATATAATATAAATAATCATTATTTTTTAAGCCTGGAAAAAAATGGAAGCTAATTTTTTTCCAGATCAAGGGCATTTAAAGAGCTTCGTGGGCGCGCGGTTGGCCACCACTGAATTAGGGTATATTTTTAAAGAAGTCTAGTGTGAAGCAAACACATGATTTTTTTTCTTTTTGCAATGATCACAATTTTAATCGATAAATTTTCTTTTAACCTGCAATTTAGTTGCCCTTAACTCTTACAGAAGGTGGGGGGGAGAGCCCTACATTATTACACACGTTACTGTTGGAAACAGGTAGCTAAATGTGGCTATATGGTAGACCGCATGACGGCGTTACAATCTACCCCAGAAATAATCGTGTTACAATTTAAAGATAAACCAAATCTCTCATTTCCATTTAAAACCACACAAAATCAATTTTCGCGGAAAAATGTATCAAATAAAACTGTTTGGTTTATTTATTATTATTTAAGTACATGTTACTTAAATTTTTAAAATTCCATAATTTAAGATCTTTCAACAAGAGTTAAGTATTATCCAAAACTTAAGCAGTTTTTCTTCTACCATGCAAAGATATATATTCTGCAACAGGTTCTAAACCTGTGTGTGTTTTATCTTTTACACAAGAAACTTTCTAGTCTCCTCTTTCTTTAAACTTACTTTCCTCTTTGTTCTTCCTGTGTTGGATACAAGTGGTGGGGGAAACCACTTTCTATATAAACTTTCTACCACAAGAGTTTACTAACTAAAGTGTATGTGTGTAACTTAGATAAATACATACTCATTATAAGACTATCTTGGAAATTCTAGATAATATTTCTATACCTTTTGGTTAGGTCGTCTTTTACTTTAGCTATACAACTTCATCATGTTATTAGTTTAGTATGTAGATACATACGTATTTAACATAGAATGAAATAGAATAAAAGCGGGCGGGGGGGAGCTGGCCTCATTCCACTGGACTTACAAAACGAGGTATTTTGTGGATCCCCTGAAATTATAGCACATCTCCCAGCTTCGCCCTCCTAATCAGGACTAGCAAAGCTGAGAGCGGCTCCGTCATGAAGCTCATAGCTTTGGGATTGCCTGTCTCCCAGTTGAAGAAACCTACATGTTTAACATACGTAAGGAGTATTTTAAATTAATTACAGTTCATATTATTTATTTATTTATTTTATTATTTTATCAACAAACGGCGTAAGCCTTATGGTTGAAGTCATTACAAGTGATACATAAATATAATAATAGTAAGGTAATACATGCACATTTAACAGTAAAACTTCAAGTAATGAAAAATTGTTTCTTGAAAAGTTCAAACGCCATTTGGAAATCCAGAATATACTCATTCCATGACCTGCATATTCTACAAATGATGTCAGCGTTGAACAGCGCATTAGTCTTAACGGCAGGGACGAAATACGAAGTACTGCGCAAGCAGCGAGGTGGTACATGAAAAGGAATGACAGCAAGTAGCGCCATGCAATCAATTGCACCATTCAAGAGCTTCTTTAAGAATAAAAGACCAGCATTACGTCTTCTAGATTCTAGAGAGCAGAAATAAGTAGCACCGCTGGATAACCTTTTGTTAAAAGTCCTGATAAAACGGGTTTGTATAGCTCCAAGTCTAGCTATATCCTTCTTAGTATAAGGACACCAAATCAACGACGCATACTCAAGAAGGCTTCTAACATATGCATTATACACAGTTAGCACCGCTTTAGGATCTCTAAGATCACAAGTGTGCCTTATTACAAAACCGAGCGCTCTCGATGCTTTCCTACATACATATTCAAACTGATTTGTGAAAGAGAGGTCATGACTCAGAGTAACTCCTAAATCCTTCACGTTACGAGTACTCTCCAATGGTTTGCCATCCATGAGGTACTGATACGATATAAAACGGTTTTTACGATAAAAAGAAATGACTTGGCATTTTTCAACATTAAGTTCCATGTCATTACTGCAGCACCAGTCAGAAACAATGCGGAGGGTATCTTGAATTATAATGCAGTCCGACTGAGAAGCAACTTTATGGAAAAACTTCAAGTCATCCGCAAATGCAAGTACCTCAACGTCCGAGATCCTTTGTAGTAGGTCGTTAATAAAAATTAGGAAGAGCCAAGGCACAAGATGTGAGATACTTGAGGTACACCAGATACAACATCGAACCAACGTGATACCTCCGAGTGCCACCTTCCCCGGCATTTTCTACCCCGAAGGTAATCTTCAAACCACTTCAGCATTGGACCACACAAGCCTAGCAACTTCAGTTTTTCTCCACTAACAAGGAGTGAGGCAAACGGATTATCTGTATTTACTTCTTATCCATGGATTACTTTTTGAGTTATAATTAACAATAATTGCTGACTGAGTCACTACTTAAACGATACGATTTTTTTATAGTTTTTGGTAGGAGTTAAACAGAGCCGGGGACGCACAGTTTAATGTCTATGGTCTGTGAAGGGTTTGGACGTAGGAGATAATGGCTTTGTGGTGCGCCTTATGAGAACAGGAGCAATGAAGCAGCGAAGTTCCCAAGCTTCCCGTGGTGAATTTCCTTGTTGATTGTTTATAGAAGGGTCATAGGAGCAGGAGATTCAAATTCACAATCATCCATATCTTAAAGGAAGACCATTGAATAGACAATTAGTAATTAGTATCGTGGTTTAAGAAAATTATTGGCCCTTTTTTCTAGTAAAATCTTTCTAGTAAAGTTGTATTTCCCAAACGGATTTTGATCGAAATAATTATGCGTTTCTGTAAGAAACTGAGTAACAGAGAGCTGAGCAAGAGTATAGAGATATGAATCCGCACTGAATAGTGGTGAATAATATGCTACTACATTGTCCAACGATAATTCGAGGAGACCTGAGTGTGGCTGAGGTGGAAGTGTACGATCCTGAATCAATGAGTATGTTATGCAGCATCAACCAGTGAAGATTTCCATAGTGGAAAGATGTGTTCACTTCAATATCTAAGGGAAATTTCGAAAACATGAGATTGTAATTTTATCTGAAAGACAAGCTGCCATTAAAGCATTGAGGATTATCAGTTTTAAAATGGTTTGGCAGGGCTAATATTTATGACCTTGGCAAACATAATAGAGGTGCCCTAGTTAGGGTAACCAGGAAATGTTGGCATAAAAGGAACTTAGATGGTCCACAGTCTGGCAAGGGAAGATGTAACAATTGATTGCAGGCTTAATGACCAGCGCTTCCATCTAGAACTGAGCTCAGAACTGAGAAAGAAGCCAAAAAAAATTGATCTTTTAAAGCTTGCGCTTCGCCTGTTTATGTAAAAATTTTCCTCGGGGTCTTGTACACTCAGAAGAGTATCTGAAGAAGCCTAGATACATAACCAGTATGTTGAAGCAGGTGAAGGTATCATTCTTTAGAATTTCCCAGATTATAAAATGTCAAACGAATAGATCTGGAAGAGGTTGCTTTATTATTATTATTACTATTATTATTATTATTATTATTATTATTATTATTTATTATTATTATTATATTATTATTATTATTATTATTATTGTTATTATTATTATTATTACCAACCACGGATGGGCTATACCTCGGCACTGCAGCCCACAGAGGCTTATTGTGCCATCCCCGGTAATCTCTAGTAGATGAACCCTGCCCCCTTAAGGAGTTTGAGGGCTTTCACCACCAGATCATTTTGGGCTACTATCTCCTCAGGTCGCAACGTACCAAAGGTCTCGTACCTCAATTTATTTATTGCTACGCAATGAAATAGCAGGTGAGACGCCGTTTCCTCCTCCTCCTGACATAATCTGCACAAGGGTTCCGAGCTTATGAGTCCCCAGGACAGCAGGCTCTGGACCATGGAGTATTTGCCCTGTTCCTGGCCAGTTGGTCAGCTGTCTCATTACCCTCAATCTCTACATGTCCGGGCACCCATATCAGCTGTACCTTTGTTGTGTCTGGAGAGTCTCATCAATGCCTCTCGACATTAAGAGGTTGCTTTAGACAGAACATCTTTTCTAGTAAGATTCTCTAGAACGGAACTAGTAGGATAGATATTTCAAGACTGCACTGCACTGTATAATGGAGAGAGAATTTAAAGTGAAAGGATTTTAACATGAAATAAACTAGAATAAATGCTGAACACAGTTAATGACAAGAAACGCACAAACTACAAGGAATTTACAAGTATGAAGAAGTTAGGTAGCAAGAAATATATATATATATATACTAGCTAAACCCGGTCACGCTTCGCTGTGGCTCAATCTGATTTTAATTATTAGGGAAGTAAATAGAAGTATTATAGTTAACATAGATTCAGCAAGAAAACAAACCATTCAATTTATACCTTACTTTGCGTTGCTGTGATCTGAAAGGAAAGAAAGAAAAAATGTTTTTAACTATAAGTCTCTTGTTATTGTGAAGCTTGAAGTGAATGGACTGCATTTTTTTGTTTGTCCGTTTTCTGCGTAAACATAAAGGATGACCGATTCTGGAGCATGCGACAGATAATTGCCCATGAGAGAAGCATTCGTTTTCTAAATTCAAACCGCACATTTGCAAAGATTGCCTTTGCGCTTTATTGATAGTCATAGCGAACGCAAGGTGTATTAGAAATTGAATTCGTTTGAACTCAAACGCCATATCTGTCCGCACATTTATTTGTCAAGCACTACTAAGATAAAGTTCCGCATAGTTGATGGTAGAATAAACATGCTTCTTCACTTGTGATATTAAACAATATTGCAAACGAATTTCAATTGAACAATAATTGTGTAATTATTAAATATCATCATAAAATGAATGATGATGATTGATGGTGAACTTTATCTTAGTAGTGCTTGTAAATATACAACATTTTTTGTTTTCCTATCTGGTGCAAGAACAAATAAATTTGATGGTTTTCCAACTCGTGAACACCCAACGTACAGTTGTCCATGTGAGCAGCGTGGATTTATCAAATTTAATCCACATACTTGCAATGATTGTCCCTGTGCTTTGTTAATGGTCATTGCAAAGGCTAGTCGTACAGGAAATTGTAGACGTTTGAATTCAAATGGAGTATCCGTTGGTATCATGGGAATGCGTGGTAGTAGTACATGTTCCCCTTGGTGTTTTCCATTTAAAATGGTTGCCACAATTATGTTATTCATTAATTTTTTTACTGATAGCCTAGACCCATTGCATAGTCGCGGTGGATTTATATTTCGTAGAAGGATGATTGGGGAGCCAATTTTCAAAGATAAAATATGCGGTGGTATTCCTGGTAGATCCAATGAATTTAAAAATTCTATTGGATAGTTAACTGAGTCATCGTGATTGACAACAGTATCTATGGATTTATATGTTGTTTCTTCATCAGGTATTTCATTTTGAATTGTGCAGTTTATTAAATTCACATCAATGTTTTTGGCTGCCAATATAGCACGCTCACTAATCCATTGATTATTTTTATAATTCTGCGATAAATTTGGAAAAACTTTGGCAATCAATTCATCAGTGGATTTTGCAATGTGACAAAAGTTTCTGGTAATGTAATACAGTGTGTGGATTCGTCCATTTCCATTTTACCATTCCCAATATCTAACAATTGTTTTGCAAATCGTTCAGAAGATACATCTTGTTGTAATTGAACACGCATATTGGTCTTTAAAGATATTTTCTCCACATACCGCCATAACACTGATGATTTGAGACATGCATTCAATTCATCTGCAGGTGTTGAACGTGGTATAACTGGTAGAGTTTGTCGAAAATCACCAGCTAGCAAAATGAGTGCACCACCAAAGAGCTGCTCATTTCCTCTCAAATCTTTTAATGTGCGATTGAGTGGTACCAATGATTTCTTGTGTGCCATGGTGCATTCATCCCATATTATAAGCTGACATGGTCTTAGTACTTTTCCCGTCCCAGAATATTTGCTAATATTACATGTTGGAGTTTCAATTACCTGCATATTTAATGGCAATTTCAATGCTGAATGTGCTGTTCGAGACCACCGTCCAAAAGAGTTGCTGCAATACCAGATGATGCAATAGCAAGTGCAATATTATTTTGTGATCTTATAGTTGCCAGAATAAGTGAAATAAGAAAAGTTTTGCCAGTGCCTCCAGATGCATCTAAGAAATATAAACCACAACTCTTGTTAGATATTGCATGTATAATTGTGTCATATGCTGTTCGTTGTTCTAATACCAATTTCGGCAGATTAATTCGAACAAATGTATGTAATTCATTAACATCGAAGTGCGTTTCTCGTTGTATATCAGGATCGAAAATGTCATTACCAGATCTATTTCTGGAGCAATCATTCCCAATTCTGTCAGTGATGTGTTGGCTATTGTCAAACATACATCCTCAATTAAAATCAATGCTTCATTGTATATATTTGATGTAAATTGAATGTTGGGATTAGCATTTATTCTACGCATGCGATGTAAAATGTCTTCACTCATATAGTCTTTATATTTTTCCCAAAGATCCTTTGGATTAGCCGGAAAACATGTAGTTAGTATGATGGAAAATAGTGTACATATCTGCTGTGGTTGAGCAGTATTAGAAGCATCAGCGAGTGAAATATCCCAATGAGCATCGTTTTCTAAGAGATTTAATTTGCCTAGCTTGTCTCTGCTCACTTGTTTCTGAAGCTCGTTCTTCTCTTCTCCTTTTTGCTTGATTTGTAGATCGACCAATGGCACTTCGCTTTGGTGGCATAATTGTGGGGTTGAATAAAATGTATTTCCAATTATTTTCTTCAGCTGGAAATCAATAATATTTTTGATTTGTAATTTTTTTTAAAACTGTTATTATGGGTATGTTATTTTTTACAGTTTAATTTGCTTTATAAAAGTAAATTCTATGACTAAATTTCATGAGTAACAATTTAATTTTTCAATTTATCCATGGTTACACTTTTAACAAATATTACTAATTAAATGTTATTTTGATATTTTTGGGATATTTGTTCGGGAGCACCTAGAACCCCAACTCTGATTTAAAAAAAAAATTGCAAAAGGCTTCCCGGGGATATACCTAATAATTTCCCAAATTTTCACGGCGATTGGATGTATGGTTTTTGAATCTATCGAGTACAGACAGAGAGACAGACACACATTCATTTTTATATATATAAAGATAAAAGATATATGTATTTTATATATATATAGACAGACTGATGAGAGAAGAGAAGACCGTAGAGGTTGCTGACTGGTCGTAAACTGTTGTAAAAACTGTTCCCTTGTAGAGCGGGCTCGGTTGTAGATAAAGAGAGTCTCCCACCCTAGTCTGTCATGCGTAACGAGTAACAGATTGATTCATTTTTGTGTTTCTCAGCCCTTCGGATCTCCTTACAACTGTATTCCCCAAAGGAGTAGGAAAAAACCTATTTATCGAATCCCTTGATGAAACCAAACGTAATATCAAGTCTCTGAGCTCCTGCAATTTTCCGTTTTTGACATATTTTATTCACCCGGAAACACATACACCGTTCGCAATAAAATTTGCGGATCTCAAACCATTTATTTCCGGAAAAACTTATTTTCGAAAATTTGCCACAACTGCCGCATTTCCTGTAACAATAGAATGACTTACAGTAAATAATATCACCAGTGTTAAAAGGAAGTGTAAGTTGTTGTGTGCACAGATATTAATATTAGAACTAAAACGTGATTATAATACTGTAGGGAAAGCTAGGAACATTATTAAATCCCTGCCATCTACTACAAAACACTTCCTGAAAGTTTTCGCCTGAACTGAATTTCCCGTTGAGAATGACGGTTTGTGAATACGAAAACTGATTAAAGGCCGAGTTTAAGGTCAAAATATTTCATACAACTTTAGTATAAAAGTTTTTAGAATCAGTTATAAATGAATTTCTATTTAATTTTGTATTCAAATAGTTATCATTTGTCAAAGGTTTTCTCTAATTTTCCTAAATTAATAATTTTAAATATTTCAATTTTTAGAGTAATTTATTTTTATTTTTAAAATTGAAAATTTAAAAGCATGATGTCTTATCTATCACCTAATCTTACTTCTAATTCGAGGAATTATTGCTAGATTTAAGAAATTGAGTTTTCCCCTGAATAACGAGAAAAATGTTTTTAGTATGCGCGTATCTCAAAAATGAAAAGGCGCAGGAAGCTCAAAATTGATATTTCGTTTAGCTACTACCACCACGACAGACACGGAAGCTTTCAGGCAAAATCTATCAACCGGAAGTGCGGCTTTAATGAATGTTTTTTTTTTCAGTTTTTCTCGAAAATAACTCCAACGATTTTTTTTAAACTTCGCGAGAGAGATACACGCCCTTGGGCCAGTGAGGCTGCTCATCTGAGTTGACTTGCTGGGACACATTACAAACAAACATTTAAATGTAGAGAAATATATATATATATATATAACAATTAATATATTATTATATATATATTACTAATAAATATATATATATCGATGTAATATGTATAGTCCGTAATGTACTAAAGAATACTTTACGGTATAGATAAAACACTAACTTGTCATGCATGCAAAATTGCATGCACTTTGTGCCCTAAGTTTAAGGGGAAGAAGCAAGTCTAAATCCCTATCAGATACACGCCACTGTATCTAGGAAGAGGATACATATAAGTGGAGGCGCTCTCGTCAACCATAAATGTGGTGGTTAATTATTCCCAATGAATCTCTAATTATGGCCTCCCCTTATACTACTCAGATTTTCCTGATCAATGCCTACCTCTTTGAAAAAATCTAAGGTCATCTTCGGTATGGTGCCTCTTGGTCCAAAAAGTCCACGGACCTGAAATTCTCTTTCCACAAATAAAGCACTGTCCTTCCACAAAAAAAAAAGTACTGTCTTCCACATATAATAACTATATAATAATATAACATATGTAATCTACTTCAGTATGATATATGGTTTTTATCAACGACATAATACATATTAGAAGCATTGATGGAATTCCAAATATGAAGAAAATCGGATAACCTGAAAGGGCGATTTTACAGAGTAGGTTTTTTGAGTTTTGGGGGGGCGGAATTCTTTCGAAAACGGTTACAACGATTTTCATTTTAAACTTGAAATGCTTGCTGCATATATAAATAGGAATCACTTTTGTTACGTATGGCTGTATGGTGGCAAAGAAAGGTAACGAGAGGATTTTAAAGTGGAGAAAGAGTGAGGGCTAAGTTGTTTTTTTTTTTTGGTATGTACTCCATGTAAATCCTGTATTAAGAGTTAGTTTATTTGTTGGTTATTTATTAATTAATGTTATTAATATTTTAAACTGTGATTAAATAATTCGTCATTTTGTTTTTAATAACTCATAATCTATTTTTATATCTTAACACTTTTATTTGTAACATTTGAAACTTTGGTTTTAGGAAGACTCGAGGACTGTCAGTTAGTTTAAATTTAAATTTGCATCAGCTTTTTTTGGTTTTTGACATTGAACGCTCCATATAAGGCCGCTCAGATATACAAGTAAAATCCTCACCACTATATAATATAATAAATATAGTATATAATAAATAAAAATCTGCTGTGAAACACTCACTCGACTTTCCCTTATTGCGTTTAATATATAAAATTGACAATTTTCTTTAAATCTGATGTAATACTCAATTGCCCCCTGTGATAGTATCCAAAGAGAGTATTCGTAGCAGAGAAAGAGAAACAAAATGATAGGACCACTCCCTCGGACTAGAGTGTGAGAAACCACATAAATACAGTGACGGGAGACAGAACGGAGGACAATTCATACTACTGAGTTCATACAGCCAATCACTAACGTGTCATTACCCTTCACCACTCTACCATACTCTATCATTTATAAAGTCCAAGCAGTCAGTGTCATTTATCATATTATACACTGTTAACCATATTCTGTTAATTCATTCTAACCAGACCATTTCTCTCCTTCAGCAATCCCATTATACCCCCTAAGATAAATATAGAAGTTCTAGGGTATATGTACTTACCCAAAGCAGGTAGAATTGAAGTGTCTACAGTGTAGTCCAGAAGGCAGCATCAATAATATTGAACAAACTCAAATGAAATTTGAAATATAACGCCACAGATTCCTCAGAACCTCCTAAAAACTATTTTCCCCTTAACAGTTTTTTTCAAATAATAGTGATTCATTTATAATCTATACAGTTAGTATTCCCAGTTTAAAGAAAATCTTTGTGGCCGTTTTCCGAGAATCCTACTTCCGGTTAAAGAATTTTATTTTGAAATTTGCATATCTAGCTATTTTTTTAATGTACCATAATATTATATACTTGGTAGAAACCATACATTGTACTGAAGGTGGCTACCTTGCAGAAAATCAATTTTCTCCATAGAATGCTTTTATCTGTGTGTGTGTGTGTGTGTGTGTGTGTGTGTGTGTGTGTGTGTGGTAGTATATGGAGTTGGAAAAAAAATCGTTTCGAGAAAAAGTGAAAAAAAGAATAGTTTAGCTGTATTTCCGGTCGATGAATTTTTGAACAAAACCTTATTGTCAGACACCTAGGGGTTGGAATATCTAAATGGAATAATATCGAGTTTTATCAGCGTGAGTATATTTATTAGCGTGAACGAAATTACTGGTATGAACGTTGGTATGTATATATTTAGATTAGAATTTTATTTAGGGTGCAAGGAATATTTTTATAAAGTACTTGACCCCAATTTTAGATTAATATTAGTGAGTTAGTGACACAAAATATGAAGTATAACGGATGTGCAGCAAGGAGTGCACCTTAAAATAATTTTGTTATGAAGGAAGCCATTCCATTTTACTCGGAAAGGAAAAGGATGGCGTCAGTGAGTGATTGCCAACTTTTTCCACTCCGTCGACTGGTTACGCTGGTTAAAGTGGGGAAGAGGGGCAGTCAAACCATAATATCGCCCGGCTCCATGCCCACTTCCAAGGGAAGTTGCAATGGAAGTTGAGCAAAAAGAAAGGCGCCCTCCTAGCTCGAGTGGACTTTAATTCGTAAAGCGAATTAATGACCCAAGTTGTGGATGCAAAAAAAAAAAAAGTTTGTGCTTTGTGCGATTTTTTTTTTAAAGTACCAAAAACACGAACGTATTTCCGGTGAAAACTCAAGTTTGATTAAAAAGTTGTGGAATTTATGGCGGTTTTATATTACTGCTGAGTTTTATATTACTGCTAAGTATGTTGAAGAATGAACAGTATACAGCCTTCATTTTTTATTTTTTAAAAAAGAGTACATTTTATTTTCTTTCCTTACGTTTCAACAATATCATTTTCAAAGGATAATTATTATTATTTTTTATCCAAATCTGAGATAATTACAATTATATTAGAACACTTTTTTCTATATGGAATACCAAAAATATTAAAACATATTTTTACATTGTCCACAAATTTGATTGTACCAACCTGTTTTTTTATGATAGAGGTATGTAAGCGTTGTTATTGAGATTCGATATATACTAAACCTGTAATACAGAAAGTGATGGAAAAGAATATTTCAAAACTAGTTAAGTAACAGTAAGTTACTGGTCAGAACATTATTACATTATCAGATTAATGAAATCTGCGTTATTTTTGTTAAAAGAGAATTCCTTGTATAATAACTGGTTTTAAGTTTGTAATATGTTTGCAATTAATTTAGTTAAAAATGTTAAGCACCACTTGGTCACCATCTGTATTTTAGTTCAATATTTTTTTTAAGCATTGAGATTTTGCTATTTTTAAGTTTACTCCACTAGTTTCTGTTTTTCTAAGGCCTGTAGGATGAGCTCCTCTGCAAGCTGACGGGCCTCGGCATTTCCTGTCAGGGATATGCCGATGACGTCGTCATTATTGCTAGAGGGAAGTTTGAAGAAACCCTCTGTGACATAATACAGAGGGGGTTAGATATTACTAGTGGGTGGTGTGGTTCAGTGGGGTTGAAGGTTAATCCAACGAAAACCACTGCGATACCCTTCACTCGGAAAAGAACACTCCATGCCTGAAAAGTATCCGGCTCTCAGAAACACATTGAATCAGTGTTAGTAAGGCCATGGCGCCCCTCTGTATATAGGAGAATGGCAGGGCAAATCCTGGGGATGACCCCCAAGTATCCTACGGTGGATGTACACCATGATGGTGAGACCGGTCATCACTTACGGCGCAGTGGCATGGTTTGGGAAGACCAAAGTAGTATCAGTCAAGAGGACTCTTGACAAGGTACACACCAGATCGCATGCTTATGCATGACGGGGGCTATGCGGACTTGTGAGGTTATTCTCAATCTGTCACCTCTGCACCTAGTGGTGGAAGGGCGGCGACGGGAGCTCTTCTTAGGATCTCTAGGGGTGGTGCAGGAGGAGAGGGGGCTGGGGGGGTCAGGGACTGGTTATCCTCACCTTTGGGATCTCTTATCAGGCACCTCCCTAGAGATAGTATGATTAAGAAATACAGCTTCACTAAAAATTTTTTGTTGAAGCTGGGCACCAAAAGTGGGTGGAGCGAAAGATCCGCTCTGGGGAGCGGACTTCAGCTTTGGGGAGCGCTTAACAGACACAGTTGAAAAAAATTTAGACATTCCAATTTCGCACACTGCGGACTATCCTTTCATCTCCTTTCTATGTTAAAAATGAAACAATACATAAAGACACAAACACTGAAACAGTACAACAAGCAGCACATCGACTGTACAGTAAGTATCATGTCAAACTGAACGGTCATACAAATCTCTAGTACCAGAAAGAAGACTAAAACGGAGATGGCCATAAGACTTGTTACCATCCACCGTAGAAAAACTTCATACTGACTGACAGACCTCATTGAACGACATAATGAACTAGCATAATTACATTCTCACCCATACATTCATTTCACTTCACATTTCATTTCTTCACTTCATAAACAAATCACTCCAACAGGGCCATCATTGGATGGGGTACCTGTACACGTTCTTCACGTCAGTCCATTATCTTACAGACAACAGCATTACAGGCAAAGTACATTTTGTGTTGTTACTGTATTACAATTTAAAAAAAAACTGTGTCGAGTTTCACATGGCTTAATGCAAGATGGTAGGTAACAACTGATTTGAAAAAAAATTTTTTGAACTGTTGTATGACGTAGTGCACACAGATTGGCTATTTTGAAATGATAGTTATATAATTTGAGAATTATTAAATATGTGGAGTAGAATTTTTTTATATTTAGTTATAAGTATTTGTTTTAGTGGTTTTATAATTTATTTGATATGGTAATATTTTTGAATACGCATAGATTCGATTGGTAGTTTAAACAGATGTGTATTAAGGTTATAGAGGTGTAGATTTCTTTTAGGGGTTATTGTAAATGTAATTTTAAAATATTTAGCAAATTTGAATAAATTTTTACCTGTGCACACTCCTTTCGATCATTGCTCAGGGTCAATGTCGAAAAGTAAGGAAAAAAAATAAAATGTATTCTTTTTAAAATAAAAAAATTAAGGCTGTAAACTGGTTCATTCTTCAATATACTTATCAATTTGGAAAATGTTTGCATGATCAAAAAACTTCCTTTTACAGAATAAGATGAAAAACAAAAAGAAAAATCTCTAATGGTTTGAATCATTTAAAAGTTTTGTGGCTTACAGCACCTGTTGCGTTTCACAAAGCTCATATGTGACCTTAAAAAAGAACTAATCCTTTGGTTTATAAAAAAAAAATAAAAGAAAAAAATGAGATTTATTTTTGCAATTTTCACTTGTAACCTAATTTATTTTAAACTTGGTAAGTTTTTTGCCTAATTTTATATTGTTTATTGAGTATTTAATGGTGTAAAGGTAGCGTTGCTTTTACCCTAATATATATAATAATATTACTTTTAAGTGGAAAGATGTTATTAGAGCTTTCCTCCAGTATAACCTACGAAATCTGGGAAACCATTAAGTCAAGTGATAATACGGAATATTCTAGGTTGACCTACTTTAACCAAAAACCTTTCCACCTTGGAAAGCTTAATATAATATCCATTTTGAACTTTAGTATTTCTTTTTTTTTTTTGGTAGGTGGTTGCCACAACAAACACTCAACCATATATCCAATTTCTTAAAACATATTTACGAATTCATAAGACCAGAAAACACGTATGTAAGAGCCAAAACTTCTAAAACTTTGCCGTAGAGAATGTTCTCAACACACTTATTTACATATTCTGGGAGCCCCAGAAAAGCAGACACACTCATATACGATAATGTAAACAATTAAAAAATAATATAAAAAAAAATTAATCAAACTAAGAAATAAATGAACATCGCGGAATTCAATAATAATTGATTAAGAACTGAGAATAATTAAATAGAGATACATTCAATTTTAAAAATAAACATAAAATATAATTATATTGTATTATAAAATGGTAAATAAAAACTTAGAAATGAAAATACTATTAAATATTGTAAAGTACTGGTATATCATTGAAAAAAAGTATCATATTATCTTTGTTTATAAGAATGTTCTAATGGAAAAAATGTATTGACTTTTTTTTTTCATTAAAAAAAAGTAATCCGTTTTTTTTTTAAGATCTCTCTTACTTCTTTCTACAAAGAGGAAGTATTGTAATCGTGTGAAATTTTCGATATCAAGCTTTCACTGGAAATAAATGTTTTGAGGTCCCCTGAGTCCAAAACAGTGATTTTTCTGAAAATGGTCTGTCTGTGTGAGTTTGTAAACAGCATAACTCAAAAACGAAAAATTACAGAAAGTTCGAACTCGACATTCCGTTTAGGTATCATCAATGGATCCGACAGTACGTAATCTGTCAAAATTCCTTAACCGGAAGTACCACTTTACTGAATGTTTTTTTTCACTTTTTTGCTATTTCCTTGAAAATGGCTCCAAACGATTTTCTTTGAACTTACTGTAACTACTACATATACAGAGAGCTTATACAACTTTTATTTAAAACATTTCTCCGGAAAAATTCATTTAAGGGCACTTTTAAGTGGGGGGAGAGGGGTAAGGTTTATCTCTAAAGTGCTATTTCAGATTATTACATAATTCTTTCATCGAAATAATGTTACAAAAATCCTACTAACTCTAAAACCCCATAGCTTTTCTTTAAACTAATTATGTGAACTTCGTGAAATAAAACTTTGTGAAAATTACGTTTATCAATTTTATTTTGTTCCATTAGTAATCAATGGCCAAATACAAAATAGCCGGGCTGCATTGCACCTTAAAGTTCTGCATTATCTTAATATGCCTTCTTATTTAATAGTGCAATGAAATTTCAGCGTTTTTTATTTATATTTCATATTAATGATATAAAACAGTAAAGTAAGTAATGCCTATTTTTTCAGGCGGGCTTAACGTCCAACTACCAAATTAGGTGTCGTGGACGGGGAGCGGAAGCACCTACTTTACTATTAACATTTTTTAAACAAATATAAAATTTAGCAGTTATACGCTGGACTCGAACTGGGGTCCTCCCACTTACAATACACCAACACCCGCCAACGGCCATACCATATTGGAAACACCGGTTCTATGATGGATATAAAACAGTAAATATTATGTTAGAAAAATTTATTATTTATTTTTTAAATTTTATTATACATTTCGATAATTTATAAAATACCTACGAAGGAAAAATTAGTAAAATAGTCCTAAACTGGTTTTTTCAAAGAAATAATTTATATATTTATATATTTATTTTTCTATATCTCCAGTCATATGTACATTATGTATATATTTTCATTACAGAACTATTATTGAACAAAAATATTGGCTTCAAAACTATTGACTTTGTCTTATTACCTAGTAAGAGGAAGTACTGCGATTGAGCCCGATTTTCCAAATTGAGTTTTCACAGGAAACACATGTTTTTCGGGTCCCCTGAATACGACAAAAATGTTTGAAATGTGGTGTGTGTGTGAGTGTCTGTGTTTGTTAACAGAATATCTAAAAAATGAAAAGTCGCAAAACTTTCAAACTTGATATTCTATTAGGCCACTACCACCACACCAGACCGGAAGATTTCGGGCAAAATCCATCAACCGAAAGTGCAACTATACTGATATTTTTTTTTTTTTTTTTATACACTTTTTCATGATTTTCTCGAAAACGACTTAAATGATTTTCTTTAAGTCTCTTCAATATATGAGTTCCTTTGGTAGGTACTTCATCCCAAGCATAAGCCCTGAACAACATCCAAGCACATAAATCCTTCCATTTAACACTGAAAATACCTTCATTATGGCAATATTCCCTGAAGTGGGTCAATTTTATAATTCAGATGGAGGAAATTTTCACCAAAATGTTAGCGAAGAAAATTTGGCTTTTTGTATTAAATTTTTTGGTTTGAAACATCACGTAGAGTTTCTCTTGCTGTAATTAACTGTTTACTCAAGCAATTTTCTTTAAAATTGCAACGTCATAATGTTTAGTTGACCTCCAATGACCTTTTAAAATCTTTTTCTTTTTTTTTTCTGAAAAATGGTCCAATAAAATAAACATTTTTCCATAAATGTAGTAAGTTTTTATCTGCGAAGTTAGCTTACCAGATTCAAAGGAAACTGTTATAGTCATTCTCGGGAAATTAAAAAAAAAAAATGTTTCAGTAATTGTCATGGTTGGTTCCGCAGAGCTGAAAAGCATCAGAGATCTTTTCCATGATAGCCTGCTTCTTTTTGTGGTCATCGACCGGTTTTCATCATCAGGATGCTTTCTGTCAAACAGTGAGATAACATAGATTTGCACAGAGCAAATCACTGTTTTACAAAAAGCATCCTGATGGAAACCAGCCGATGACCAAAAAAAAGAAGCAGGCTATCACGGAAAAGATCTCTGATGGCCTTTTCAGTAAAGTCGTATACTTCCGGTTATCCGATTTTCTTCAAATTTAGAATTTTTTCAATGCTTCTAATATGTATTAATATTTTGCAGATGTAAAACTATATATATTATAATATATATAGTGGTACTTCTGAGAAAAGAACAACCCCCCAAAAAATCAATTTTCCCCAGAAAAAATGTTTCAAATAAAAGTGATACGTAATAATGTGTGTACATAGTATACGACATTTAAAGAAAAGCGTTGGATTCGTTTTCAAGAAAATTACGAAAATTTGAGGGAGAAAAAAAGCATTCAGTAAAGTAGTACTTGCTTACAGAACCACCTCATCCCTAATTAGGAATGTCGAAAGACATTGTCGACACTCTCCAGGCTGATATGGGTGCTTGGACATGCAGGGATTGAGGGTAATGAGACAGCTGATCAACTGGCCAGGAACGGGGCAAATACTCCGTTCAATAGCCCAGAACCTGTCCTGGGGATAACCGGCGGAGCGATTCGTGCAGTGTTCAGAGATTGGCTTCGCAGTAAGCATGAGGAGCTCTGGAGGGGGACCCCAGTAGCAATACACAGTAAAAGGATGATGCCAGGATTGTGTAAAAGACGGACCAATAAGACCCTAAGCCTGATTAGGAAATAGATTTCTCTGTGACGGGGCTATTAACGGGCTGGTAGGTTCAGGAAACATCTGCACAAGGTAGGACTAATAAATGCGGAACTCCTGTGCAGATTATGTCAGGAGGAGGAGGAGACGGCCCCCCACCTGCTCTTTGATTGCATTGCAATAACTAGATTGCGCTGCGAAACCTTTGGTACGCTGTGGCCTGAGGAGATAGTAGCACAAAATGATATGATGGTGAAAGCCTGAAACTCCTTAGGAAGGGAGGGTTTACCTACTAGAAACTACCGGGTATGGCACAATAAGCCTCGGTTGGCTGCAGTGCCGGGGGATAGCCCACCCGTGGTTGTTAACAATAATAATAATAATAATAATAATAATAATAATAAAGAAGTACTTCTGGCTGATGGATTTTACCCGAATCCTCTCGTGTCTGAGATGCGATAGTATTACCTAAACGGAACCGCAAGTTTGAGCTTCCTGCGACTTTTCGGTTTTTTAGACATTCTGTTAACACATACACAAACCATTTGCTATATACATTTTTTTTTCGTATTTAAGGGGGTCCCCAATACATGTATTTCCGGTGAAAAATCCGACACGAACGTAGTACTTCCTCTTAATAGGAGTAAGAGAAAGCAAAAAACCAGTCTCCTCCATGGTTTTTCGGTTCCGACGAAACTGTCAGTAATTTCAAACATACACAATAGAAATTCTTGTCAAATTTAAATAATGATAAACTAGGTTGTAAATAATCGAAAAAAAGAAATCAATTCTAAAAATTTAATTATCTGATACACTAGAAAGAAGGAAGCATTGTGAAGTATTAACTGCTTTAATTATAAACATTTTTGCAAGGATATTTAGTTTGGAAAATTTGTTTTGGTAAGTTTGTAATAAGTTTGCGAGTGAGTATAAGTTTATTACATTGACGTGGTAAGCTTCAATACTTCACACACACACTCGCAACACAAACGTACACATACACTCACAGTTTTCTTGATTAAACTTTATTGAAGTAATACAGATTGCTGGTGCAAGGAGAAGTTTTCTCTATCGCTCCCTCTTCCTCTCACCCTCTCTCTAGACGTTCAACAACAACAACAACACATATGGCAGACGGTGCAAAAAGCACAAGTGTTTAGGGGGAGAACAGCTAGCTATGTGCCAGTAAAACATACCAACATCCAACAGTAAAGTAATGATGCAAAGTGTGTGAAGTTGTGGGAACTGTGTAATGACGACAGAAGGAGGAAGATTCGTGAGCAGGGTAGTTTGGGGTGGCGACGGCGGAGAAGTGTACAACCTAACAGCGGTACTGGCAGGCAGTGCTTCAATTTACAAGCCAATCTGCCTCCAATTTCCTTCTTCATCGTCTATCTTCCAACTATATACGAACACAAACATATACACAGAGATCTTCTGACTAGAGTACCCATCATCAGTGACAAAACACATACACACACACAGAGCTAGAAATGAGAACTGAAGAGGCAGAAATGGAGGATATACTACCGCTAAGCGACCCAATGCTCATACAACGTCGGTCACCACCCACTCCCCCAACACACACACACACACACACACACACATATATATATACACAATCCCCTTTACCAATAACTCATACCTCCTGCACTATAACTTCATCAGCGGAATAGCGTTTAATTGTTCATCGGCTATACCTGTTATCTGCATTTATATTAGTGTACCCAAATGTGTGTGTGTGTGTGTGTGTGTGTGTGTGTATGTGTGTGTGTCAGTAAGTAGTTAGTTTATCTAGTATTCTAATTTGGCGAATCAATTTTTATCTGTCTTAAGCCTTTGAACACAGTTTTCTTCTTCTCCTTCGTAACTATACAATTTTTAAATTATAAATATTATAATTAGGGTAAAGTTAGGAGTTATGACGGGAGTAGAGAAGAAGTCGCAGGCTTTACTTCTCTTGTTTGCCACCACGTGGCGTCATGCAAGTTAGTCGAAGGGTAAGAGATCAGAAACGAACGTATTGCAAAATTCTTCAGTTGTTTTGTGTGCTCTTCTGTGTTCTACGAACATTTATATGCATCAGCTATATACGGTGAATACCTGAATTTTCGTTACTACATTTTTCATAACAGGGTAAATTTTTATATACTACATTAATTGCAATTGTAATGATTTCCACGCTGTAGTTAAAGCTGGACTCGTACCTTTGTGTTTACCAAGTTTCATATCGATCAGCAATGTTTCCTTCACAGAGGACAGGTGCGGCATTTCTTTCTACTTATGGTGCGTCATCTATTCTACTGTACATAGTAGAAATAGATGGCCAAGCATTTTGGAATAGACCGTACTTGCATTTTGTTTCTGGAATAATGAGAATGTCTTTATTTCGAAAAATAACATTTGTTTTTGTAGATAATAGTAGCTGACTTATGTTTTATAAGCATTACCTCTTTAATATATTTCCTATATTTTATTACAAGACTTTGAAATGTGCGCGTCGTCTCCCCTAACTTTACTCTATATGTAAAGATTATATAAAAGAATATACAATTCGTATGTTCATTTCTAACAGCTGTGAGCTAATAGCGTGGTTAGAAGCGACCTTGCAAGGTTGAGGTTGTTGTGGTATTGATGGAATCATTAAAGTTGGATACTCACCCTAAGCCCCTCAGGATACTCCAGCTCATATTTTCTCTTACCGCTAGAAGATAGAGCTGACAGATTAGCTTTCATATGTCGTTGAAGCCCTTTGGATAATACGTTGCAGTGGGCATGGCAGACAGTGTAATGCATAGTTGAAGTGCGCGATTTATGCAATGGTGGCGCCTTGATGCGGTTTCTAAGGAAAGTAATGAGTCCAGCTTTTCTGTGGCTAATTAACTGGCTATTCACTCCATTATAGTTCAGTATAATGGGTAAAAATAATCAATGGAGTCGTATTCAATAAAATTGCGAGTAAAAATTTAAAAAAATCTTTTGGTTGTACTGTTTTGTATTTTCATAATATAAAGTTGTTTCTTGCCCAGAATTAAACCAATAATTATGATTTTTTCTTTCTTTCTTTTTGAATCAGAAACTTGAATACAAAATCTAAATTTTCTTCGCCAACATTTCGGTGAAACTTCCTCTGTCTGACAAGCACCATACAACGAGTTGTTTATAAAACTGATATTGGAATCAATAACACATTTATAAAACTTATATTATTGTAAAAATATAACTTTATTCTTTAAAGTATAGGTCTTTTGGATAGTTTGGTTTTTATTACATATAAGGAATTGGAGAAACTACAGAAGTACTTTATTAAGAAAATGTTCTGCCTCCCCATGAACACTCCTAATTATGCAATATATTTAGAAACGGGTAAAAGTACCTTGTTTACATTCACACTAAAATCCCATTTTTCTTATATTTTTCGGATTTTTAATGAACATTCTAGTGAGAGATTAACTTATATTGTGGCAAAAGAAGTGGTGCATAAGAAATGTTACTGGTTCCGCGAGTGGTTGCGATTGTCCGAGCTATATGGTGAAGAGTTGGATTGTATATTCATTGATGGATGGAATCGGCAAACGGTCAATATTTTAAACAAGATAAAATCAACAGAGAGGTTAGAATTTGAGTTTCTTGCTAGGAGCGCTGACTATCACGAACTGTATAAAGATCTTAATTACGAGGTAAACTACATGGGGTTGGACTTGGATAATTATGCTAAACGCATTATATTTAAGGTGCGAACGGAAGGCTTAAACCTCAATTATAAACCCTGGGTCGCAGGAATTAATTATTTGTGTTCTTTATGCAATCTTCAAGGTGTAGAAAGTACATTTCACTTTTTGGCTGTTTGCCCCATTTTGAAACGTTTAGAGTGCGTCATTTTAATAAAGCCGTGCTAACCAGAGAAGAGGTGTTAGATTTATTAAATGGTCATGATTGGTGTGCTCTGGTAGATTATGTTAAAGACGCTATACAATATAGAACAGTTTTAGTTAGTGAATTTAATTATTAACTGTAGAGTTCAGATTTTTTATTTTTCTATTTGTCTATTTGTATTTAAATATAAGGACTGTTTAGTTTGTTATCTTCTACATTTTTTACTATTGTTTTGTTTTCGAGTAAGATTCTATTTTTAGTTTATATTCATTTATTATGAAATGCATTTGTATAGTTTTATTTGATTAGTGCCAATTATTTATATTTCTTTTTCGTTCGCAGAATTTATTTTTAATTTCTCTAACAGACGGTTTTTAATTTCTCTAAATGAGACCTAACAGACGGTTGTAAACCATGTCATAGTTGTTTATTGTAAAGATTTATCTCGTTTTTTTCTGTATACTTTTTGTTAATAAAACAACATTATTATTATCATCATTATTATTATTATAAAAATTCAGCATCCGTATGTTTGTGGCCGCAAAACTCAAAAAGTAGTCGCTGAATTGACTTGAAATTTTGACACAAGTTGTATTTCTATATAAGAGTGTTTATATGTACTTTTTACCCCGATGTTTGACAGACTCAGACGCGTTGCGATGGTAGCTCACTCTCTGAGCCTCTTTCTCAACTACTTATAAGTGCCTCTATTCCGATGTTCTCACGGAAACGGTAAATTCCGAGCCAAAATCCGTTCAAACGGCCATATTGCGTTAGCACTTGCTTCTTCAGGTATTGCTGCTACGTTGATGGAAGGAGGTAGAACAGCGCATTCAGCTCCTAAGCTGTCATGACTTAAACATGCACTTCACAGAAAACCCAACATGTAACATTTCTAAAACATCAGGAATGGGAAAGGTTCTTCGGACGGGCAAAATCATTGTAAGGGATGGGTGTACAATGGCTTATAAGAAGTCATTGGAAGCATTAGGCCATACATTGAAAGACTTGCGATATAATCAGGTTCCATTTGGTAGAGCTTTGGTGTTACTAGCCGGTGATTTCAGGCAAACGCTACCAGTGATACCTCGCTCAACAGCAGCTGATGAATTGCATGCTTGCTTGAAATATTCAACTCTTTGGAGCACAGTAAAAAAAAATTCATTTAACAACGAATATGAGAGTTCAACTTCAAAACGATCCAACAGCTGCCATATTTTCAAGACACTTACTCGAACTCGGTAACGGCGGCACTGCTCCTAAAATCCGGAAACGGGAAAAATCACGTTCCCATCTAATTTCTGCAACATTCTACATTATTCAAAAGAAGAATTAGAAGACAGGGTATTCCAAAGCATCGAAACAAATTATCAGAATTACGCATGGTTAAGCCTAAAAATCAGACTGAGCCACAGCGAAGCTTGGTCGGGTTAGCTAGTTTTGATATAAATTACCATTATATTATTTTTTAAAAGTAATATAACTTTTGGTATTTTATCCATCGTAGCATGCATATTTCTTTTATTCCTAATCGGTTTCGGATTTCCATTCATTCGTCAGCGTCAATTTATCAAGTTTGTGCAGAGAGTTCATTTGAACGCAGTGTTTCTGTTTCACTCGACACTTGTTAGTTTGTTGATTGTATGTATATGCGGGAGGTTATGATGTCTTATTTCTATTTATGTGTGTGTGTTTAATGCCAAAACGGAATTATTATAAATTATGATTAGACAATAGAAAATAGTGTATAATAAATAGCATGTTTTGAAGGACTTTAGAACTAAAATTTTAATAGTGGTGTTAAATATGGTTAGTGTTTTATCAAGTAATTTTTTTAAAACAAGTGATTTTAAAAACACACTATTAAAATTTTAATTATAAAGTACCCTTCAAAACATGCTATTTATTATACACTATTTTCTAATGTCTAATCGTAATATATGAATAATTCCATTTTGTCATTAAACACTCACACACATATAGTAACATAATTTTATAACCTCCCGCATATACATACAATCAACAAACCAACAAGTGTCGAGTGTAATTGAAACATTACATTGAAGCGAATTCTCTGCACGAACTTGAAAAATGTTCTTTGATGATTGTAATAGGATCCGAAGAGAGGGATCCAAAGCACAGAGAGAGAGAGAGAGGAGTCTCACTCTCTAATTTAGGCCAGACTGGAGAGGAACAAACTGTTTAAATACAGCTGTGTCAGCCATAGAAAAGGGTCTACCGACAGTCTTGCAGCTGAGTTCATACAGTCACAACGCGTCATCAACCTTTCTCTTTACCTCTTACTACCATTTTATATATTTTAGTATAAAGTCCAGGCAGTTTGTGCTACTTTTCGATTATACAGTGTTTACCCATACTTCTAGTTTATTTATCTATACAAACCATTTTCTCTCCTTCTGAAACCGGTCAGGGATAAAAGAAATATGCATGCTACGTCATATAAAATACCAGTTAGAAATTATCCTGTGCTGTGGATCCATCCACATATTTAATAATGTAACTTTATTATTAAAGTAAAAATTTCTTTTAATCTAATTAATTATATTAATAATATCGTAATAATAATATAGAATTATATTTACTTTGTGTGGAAATTATCAAACAAACCGCAACATTAACAAAATTAGTTTAATATATTAAATAATTAAGTTAATGTAAATTATCTTGTATCACATTTAAACGTTTTGATAAAATATTTGCGGAATATGTAGATTAAAGGTATACATCTTGTTTAATGCATTATCTTTCTTTTGTTTTACCAATGTTTGTCAAAGTTCTAAGAACATAAAATAGAAACATAAAGGCAAAAACTTTGTGCTTCAAGATTTTATAAAACTAAAGTTTAAGTTTGTCTCGTTTTTGTTTTTCTTTTTGGCATAAATTAATTTTAATAACTTGTTATTTTTGATTTTTGAAGAGTGAGTCAAAAAGTTTGTAGATTTTTAATGTTAATGGTTCTCATAGCTCGTGGAATAGCATTAAAAAGTATAAAAACCTTATTATTATTATAATAGAGAATATTATGCTGGCGGTGGATAGAGCTCAATGGAGGGGAGGAGAAAATTTCTATTAAGTCTTATTTATTATTCCATTTTACAAGCTTGGTTTTTTTTTTTTTTTTGATATATGAATATATTTTCTAAAAGATTTTATCATGTGACAAATTTTTCTTTTAAGAAAATATAATCATTTTCTTTCTGAGATCTTGACATCAGAAAAGAGAGATAATGAGCTTTTTGTTAAATCATAAAAAGAGAAATTTTGTCACATTGCCAGCGTCCTGTAAAAAAAAATGCTAATACCGTAGAATTTTCTACTTATGATACCAAACCATGTCTCTCTCTCTAAGTAGAATTATTATCAATGGCTGTGGAATGCGCGAGATTTAGACCAATATGGTATATTGTAGAGATCTCTATTGTGGAATCTCTTGCGTGTTCTACTATTGTGTGAGTGTTAAAGAAGTCTGCGTTAAAAGTGTTATTCGTATTGTTATTAGGCTGGGATACACGCAGCGATACCAAGATCCCTTTGCGTAGTTCTAGAACTTCCTTCCTGTTATAAAATAAAACGGTCACAGGCGAGACGATTGCGATCTCATTAAATCGAATTTTTTTTTTGTTTGGTCATCATTTTATGGCAACACATTGCTGACTTTTCCCTTAACCAAGAGCAGCTTATTCGTTGGAAAACTATGCCAAGAGTTTGGTTATATAGTTAATTATCAGATTTTATTTTTATTTTTTGCAAAATAAATAAAGTTTAAAAAATTTTAATTGAAATCATGTTGATGATCAATGATGATGTTGTTTATGAAATTTGAGGAGTTTTCTTTAAAAAAAAGGAAAAAATTACTATAAAAAGGGGAAACTTTTTCAAAAAGACAGAAGTGAATATAATCGATGACGTACTATATATTCTAAAGTAAATAAGAGATTCAAACAAGTCTAAGGTAGATCCAAATAAACTTCGTTTAAATGAAGTCATGAAATAAAATTAAGCAAATTCAACTTTCAAAAGAGGCAAACTTTGTTTAACTTAATAAACTTTATATATTATAAACGCAATATTTTAAGTATAAAAATATCTAGATAAGTGATATATATATATAATTTATAGAAATAGATTTTCAGATTACATTTCGTTAATTGAAGAATGAAATGAAATAAATAAACAACTAAATATGCATTTTTTGAATTAATTTAAAATAAAACATGAGCTATGAAATATTTCATTATATTAATTAAATTTTTATTACATGAACAGTATATATGATGTTACATAATATTTGGATTTCATTTGGGACTTCATATGATATTAAAAATGAAGACACAAAACTCATTACTTGCGCTGTATAATGGAGTTGATGAGGAGAGAAATTAGGTGGATTAATTAGACGAGATATGATGATACTGCACTTACACAAACTGCACTTGTAATGATTTTATAGAATAAAGGGTGAGAGTAGAAATATGACACGATGCGATGTATATGGTTGAATCTGATAGATAGATAGATGTCCAGATCTTTCCCTGGCTTATATACAGGTTCCCCACTCTAGGCTGCTTAAGTGAGAGAGTACCAGAGAGGGCCTTTTTTCTCTCAGTCGGGCTTGTGTTCTCTCTCTTGCCGTTACACGCTATAATTCACAATTATATTTTACGGTGCCTAATGTTGGGAAAAAACGAATACATAGACGATACGGTGACAGAGATATTGGTTGGTTAGCTTGCTGAGAAAACCCCAGGCGTGTAAAACTGCTTGTGACAGAGAGCTGAGTGAAGAAGGCAGTTGATACTTTTTACAAGCAGTGACTCGATGTAACTTTGCTTGAGACTTGTGTTGCAGATTATAGCCAATAGTGTGTATAGGCTCTTGAAGGTTGTTTGTAGAAGCTATTTTTTTCTGATCTTGATTGCTTGTTGCATTGTAGATTGCTTGTCAGATGTTGTATTTAGGCTCTTCGAATGTTGTTTTTAGTATGATTAAAACCTCGAGTTTCCCAGGCTTTTAAGAACTTTTGTTGGTGGTGAACATGTGCACATATGGCTGATCTTTAGCGCTTGTTGCCCGCCGTGGTAGATTTCTTCAACAGAAAACTGTTTATTCCATCATAATAATTGATTGTTGTGATAACGTCATTTATTCAAAATAAAGAGTCCTTTTTGGCAGTAGAGAGACTTCTTTTAGGGCAGTAGGAAGTAATGTCTATAAATATTAATTAAAGAGATAATTAAAATGAACTCCCATGTTTTATTTTGTTAAAACTTGAAGCTTCGTAAAAAATTAATGATTAAACAAAGCAGATTTAATAACAGATTTTTTACTTTCTCTAACTGACCATGTAAATTTTCAAAATTGTGTTTACACAATCAAGAAAAAAGAAAACCGAAATTAAGAAAAAAAAAACGGATGTGTTTTAGCGAATGATTTGTAATGCGAATTTAACAAGGTATCTCAAAAACCATCATAACTGACGCGAAGATTACAGTCGAAATCCATCAGTCGTAAATAAGGCTATATCTTGTTTTTTTTTTAGTTTATGGCGTTTTTCTCGAAAAAAAAAATAGCTCCAACGATTTTCTTTTAACTTCGAGAAAACTTAACTCGAATCGTATGGAGTTAGTTGATTACTTTTATTTGAAACATTTGCCCAATAAAATTGATTTGGGGAGTTCAAATTAACAGTAATCAATATTTCAATAGCACTCCATTTTATAATTTAATACAGTGGAGATATTTTCCGCGTGTTGAAATAGCGTTATACGAAACATGTCTTATCGGACCAATAATATAAGTTCCAGGATTAATAATATAAGTGGGTCAATTTCAAATCCAATTGTACTGCATACAGAATACTTTCAATAATTTGTTTCAAAACTTAAGCCCTTCCATTAAAGGAAAAACAAAATAGAGAACAGGTATATTTACTTATATATGAAAACTATTAAGTGTTTTAGCCATGCAAACTAAAATCTAAAAGTTGAAAAAAATACACAGTTTTGGAAGAAAAAATTAGAATTTTAAAAATAGTAGAGCGCTTTGGTGGAATTTAAAAGAATGATATTCTGTCCAATTTTTCTAGCCACACAACTGTCAAACATCATCCTACAACCATCATAATTCTTGGCTCAGTCACTCTACTACTTACTCAAAAAAAATCTTTCAAATATAAATACTGAGTTTAATACAAGTTTTTCTGTCCTCTCATTTCACAATCAAATCCTGCAACCATTGCATTAGCTACCGTAAACATAAATAAACGGCAGTTAAGTGTACATATAATGTGTTTCTTAACAAAAAAAAACAAAAAACCGTAAAACATGTTAAAATCTTAAATTGTGTTATATGGGACAATTTACCGCATTCTTGAGTAAGTTCCAATTTTTTCGCTCGCCAACTTCCGATCAAGATGCCTGGAACCTTTTCAGTATATTGCCGGTTCTGCAGCTAGTGTTTTCTCGTTACAGACAAACCTTATCCATGAATGGAAAATGATCTGCAGTGGCTCCTTGAAAGAAAAAAATCTAATCGCAACACTGGACACGAACCAGGTACTTCCGCGAAGGAGTCCAGCGCGCTAACCTTCCCTTTGTGTATTGACAATATTGTAACTGATGAATTTAGAAAATTATATATATATATATGTAGATTTATTAGAAAACTAATTAAGAATTGTGTTTCTTTTGTTTCAGGTCAGATAACACCATTAATACCATTGTAAAAGTAGTGGTGTGGGGGTGTATGTGTGTGCAATAGAGATACTGGGAAGAAATGATGGGAAAACTCCTGGCAAAATGAATAAAGATACTGTGGGGAATGAATGAAAATGGAAGAACTATTACTTGGCGGTTTGGGGCTGCCACCAGTTAACCGCCTCCTAAAAGGTAAACTGAAAGAAAATGACTTTCTCACCCTCTCGTCAACCATCGCATTCCTATTCATCTTCTCTCAACCCCTCCAGGCCATTGGGATCTCGACCAGTTCATCCCGACCTCTCCCGAAAAAACTTCCTACTCCCCCACCACTAGTGCCAATCTCTTCTTCTTCTTCTTCACCTTCTTCTTCATCTTCTTCTTAGGAAGGAAAACTTATAATATTATTTTCCTATCATGGTGACACAGTGTTAGTGTTTGGCTGGTTTGGCGGAAAAACGTTATAGAAAACTGTTCTTTAGCATAGACATTTCATCCATAACAATTCTTATTCAAGTGATTTTTTTTTTAGACGATTTTCTTCTTAAGTTCCAAGGTTAGTGGAAAATTCGTCACCTATAATTTACACTCTATTTCAATTTTCTCTTACTACGTTAACAGCAAATTATGCGTTCAGTTCTTCAAATTGAGTTTTCCAAGAAAACATTTTTTTCTTAGCCAAATTGTCGTGTTTTTTATTTATTTAAAAATGATATCTCAAAAAAGAAAAACTGTAAGATATTCAACCTTGGATAATGCCACCCTGAGATCCGGACGTGAAATTTTTCAGTCAAAATTCATCAACCGAAAATACGATTTTTCTGAACTTTTTTTTATTGTTCTGTGGAAAGTGAAAATTAAGCTCTTCTCTTTATAAAATATTCTTTCTCAATAAATTGTCTATTGCAACCAATTAGTCCTGCCTTGTAAATTCTGCATAAATCTAGATAATTAATAAATTGTTGGCATTTTTAAATTAATTTTTTAATTAATTATTTTAAGTGCTTATGAACTTTAGGAAAACGTTGTTAATAGGACCAAGAATATCTTAAATATCCAGAAGTGAAATTCCAATAATTAGCTTTTTCAATCATTTGCAAGCAACGAAAGTTTTTTTTGTTTTACTTTTTGGGTTCTACGTTGCCAACTACTCTCTACCAAGTTACCAAGCTACTAGGCAGACGTCCCAGACTTTCCCTGAACAACAAAAAACCTAATGTACAGCGCAATAATAAAATTCCTCTGGAAACCATCCCAACACCAAGTCCTATTTTATGTTTCTAATATTACCCTCCATACCGAGCTTAATGCTTCTTTTTGTATCACAATTAGTCAAATGCCGTTACTAAAAAATCCCATGATTCTCACCACTGCATAACCTAAAATCCCCTCGTTCAGAGGCTGTCCGCACCGATTATACCAGACAACCCCTCCTCTCCCCAAGACGGCCGAAACGTCATTGGCCTCGCGACCATCTCAGTGGCCAGAAAAAGTTAAGTAGTGCTTAGGCGTTCCTCCTTAGGGATATGGAGTATCTCCTCCCACGACCCTCACGCCATGAACCCCCTAGAATCAGTGCTAACTTATTTACTTATTATTTCCATCAACAATAAAGGCAAAAAAACGAATTGGGGTAATATTCGCCAGATTCTAATATCTCTACAAAAATATCTAATTTAATTTAAAAACCGCTTTATAAGTCCAAACATGATTTCAATCGTCTTCCCCCATGTTCTTGCTTCTTTTTTTTTATAATACTTACATTTCGAATAAAGTTTAACATGAAAAGAACATGGATATATAGAATTCTTTTGCATGCCGGCAAAAACACTCTTGCATACCAAGTTTTGGCACGCGTGCCATTTATTTGCTATTCCTAGTCTAGAGCTTATTCTTTCGTTTCATTTATTCTTGCTTCTTGGATATATATATTTATTTTATTCTATATATATTTATAAAACTGTATATAAAAATAGAATTTTATTGACTTCAGTTCAAAATACCATCTATTTTTTTTTCTCTTTTTTGGCTCAACAACTTTTAGATTGCGCCCTTCATCTGTTTCTGCAAGAATTTTATTTTCCGCTACAGCTGAGTGGTGCTTCCTTTACATGTTCCCCGCATCCAAGTCGACATCTTTATTTCAAAGGCGGGCGGAGCGCGGGTGGTAAAGGAATTACCATCTAGTGTTCACATTATTTCATTAAAACCGGAAAAGAACATATTATCATTAATTATTGTACGAAATTAATCAGGAAATAGTGCAATATCTTATATTTTAACAGATTTAAAAATCTTTTAGGCTTTTGCGGCAATTCTCATGAGAGAACACTCAAGTGTTTTCGGTTGAGATCGTGACAGTTGTTTGCTAGAAACCGACGTTTCTCCCATATTGCAATGAGCTTATACACGGTCATTTCACCTTGGATGCTAATAGCTGTTAGTAAATGATATACGACTTACACTAAGGCCTGCAATTTCGTACGCCAGCAAGACATGGGTGGTTACTAAAAAGAAGAAGGAATCCCGTGAAATACTCGAGAAAGGAAGTTTCTAGGGAAAATCTTTAACCACATAAAGAAATAAGAGAGGTATAGAATAAAGGAACTGGCACTAGGACTTTTTTTCTAAGACGGATAAAAAGAAGAAGGTGCCAAAGGTTAGAGTATTTGGAAACAAAGTAAGATTCGAGAATTTTTAACAAAATGTGCATTGGTCAACCTGGAGAGATTAGGAATAGAGTAAGGCTGAGATTCAAGTGGTAAGATTCAGGTAGAGTCAGATTTAAGAAGTTTAGGAATAAGAAGCGAGAAGATAGTTTCAGAATGAGTGAGGAACACCAGAGTATAGTTGAGGAAGCAAAGCCCTTCGTGGAGAGAAAGTCGTATGATTCTTTTACACCAGATTTTTTTTTGTTTTTCTTTTTAATCAGTATTTTATAGAACTGATGCAGTTTTAATTTTTATTTTTATTTTTTTAAATAAAATCCATTCATATATCAATTTCTATTTTACAAATTTAAAATTCTTCTTTAATGTTCTAAGTACCAGATTTCTTTGCAAAAATTTTAATTAACCTTTTTAATTGGATTTTACTGAAGGGTGCATGTTTAGAAATATCAAAGGGTGAGGGAGGCTATTGTAAAGTACTCAAGTGGCAAGACGGTCTATCCTATAAAACCAAAAAGGAGGGGGCGGCGAGAAGAGGCCACCACTGTTTGTCTGTGCTGGGGTTAATACGGGTCATCCTTATTCCATTTTATAAAAACGTCAACTATAAACCATTTTTTGAGATTATGAAATTTCCTTTCCCAAGATAATATACAAAATACAGAAACACATGCGCACAAGAAACTCAGGCATATAAACACACAGAAACACCATGTTCCCGTAAACATTTAAAATAATTCTGTTTCACTGCTACGTTGTTGAAGGTGGGAAATATTTTAATCTTGAGGTGAGACATTCCCCCGCCCTCCTCCGTAACATCAAAGTGGTATGAGTTCTGGTTTACCATAATTTTCTTTTATTACTTCTGAATTTCTTTTTTCTTTTTTTTTCATCTTCCCCTTTCATTACAGGATCATTTGCGTTTAAATTAAAAAAAAAAATTAAATTCTTTTTAAGAATTAAAATTATTTGGCCTACTGCCCCCCTTTTCAGAGAACATATTACTCAACCTCCGTTTCCACAAGAAATCTACCTACTTTAAACGAACAAGAGAAAGCTGTAAAGATAAATTTGCATATCTTGTATATATCTATATTTCTCCAAGTCCTGGAATTTTTAGTAAAGAAAGATAAAGAAACATATTATAAATAGGACACCTTGGAGTTTGAAATTAAGTATGACGAATTATATTATTAAAATGAAAATCCCACATGAAACACTTTCACTTACTGCAATTCACACAGTTCTAGCTGAACTATTTTCTTGCCCCCACCAACCTCGAAAATGGATTTGTTTATGGAAAATGTTTCTGGATAACAAACGTCTGGTGTGAAACATTCACACACACGACTTTCTCTTAATACAATTTAATGGACAAGTTTTCATGAAAATGTAAATTTTACAAACATTTAGTTGGGCTGGCCATAAAAAAGGTGGTAGGGGATTGTCATGTATACTCGAGTGTAACTAGTATTAAAACACCTTTTCAACTAATCAAAACATATAGGTGTAGATTATTCTGGGAGATTATCGCACTGCGACCTGAAAGATCTATTGTGCCCGCGGAGCCTTCTCAGTGCCCTGCCGGCCTCCAAGCAGTATTCTCTTGCTTCAGACAGCATTGCTCATCACCGTACAGTGAGTTCTAGAGGCTCCTTAAAAAAGGAAAGCGAAAATCTAAAGGCAGCATGCTGGACTCGAACCCGGGATCTCCCCGTTGCTACCACTGAGCTAATAACTTCCTTCTCCCTTGGCTTACGCAAATTAACTAGGGACGGAGGCCCTAGTTTGTGTACTGTGTATGTCCTTGTCTGTGAAGTGTAGAGTGTATGTAGTTTAGTGTATTTTGTACTGTTCTGATGAAGTGCATAGATTACTGAGCTATGGTAACCCGTGGGGTCGGTACTCCCCAAGTAACTACATGCAACAAACACCTCTTGCGGGCATCAAAGTATGTAGCGCAACTTTAAATTTTTACCTAACTAAGAAATTTCCTAGAAACCTTCAAAACAATTTATTTTTTGGAAAATGTTGCCACTAAAGTGGAAATTACAATTATTAGCATTCCACAGGATTTTATTAATGCTTCCAATATAAATTAATATTATATAGGTGGCAAATATTAGAAATGTTTCAAATATGTGTTGATAGTATTATATGAAGTTTAAAGAAAATCGTTGGATCCATTTCCGTGAAAATCGCAAAAAAACTCAAGAAAAAAGAAATATTCAGGAAAGCCGCATTTCTGATTGGTAGATTTGGCCCAAAATCTTCTTGTCTGTTGCGGTGGTAGTACCTAAACGGAATACCAAGTTTTAGAGCTTCCTGCATTTTTTCATTTTTGAGTCCATTTGGTGAGGCCAAAAACAATTTTTTTTTCCATACTCACGGGACCACAAACATGTATTTCCGATAAATACACAATCTCGTAAATTAAACACAATCGCAATACTTACTAGGAAATAAGAGAAAGTAAAAAAAGAATGATCTAATGAAACTTTACCGATTAGTCGATTTTCTTCGAATTTGGCATTTTTTCAATTTGATTTAGTTACCCAAATCAAATATAGATGGAGGAAACATACAATTTTAAATTGTCTGGAAAAATATTTTAAAATAAAAGTTATAGCTTTTTATGTGAGTAGTTGTTATAATCAAGTTTAATGAAAATCGTTAGAACCATTTTGGGATCAAATAACGTGAAAAATTGTAAAATTTACTCGTAAAATGGTATGGAGTATCGATTTAAACCAAAACTTATTGTAGGTCTCTATTAAAAACCTAGACAAAATATCATATATACATTGTGAGATATTCTAACAAAACTGAAGCATACATCAAACACACAAATACATAAACCAATATAAAAAAGAAAAATACACTTTTTAATTCTCAGGATACGCTTAAAACTCTACTTCCGGTACAAATTCAATATTGAAATATTTCCCTTACAGCAGTAACAGAAAATAACAATTCAATGATTGGAAGCTTGACTGACATATGCCTAAAGATGCACCAACAATTGGCTCGGGACCAATGAAAAGGAGAGAGGTGCCTAATTTGGCAAATCTACGCACCTTCTCATTCCCAAAAATTCCCATAAGACCTGATACCTAGACTAGAAGCACATCCTTCAAAGAAGAAAGCGCAATCGGTTCTAGTAAGTCTAACCTATATCTCAACCTAAGTTTTTCTCTTCTGCCCACCCACTCTTTCAAAACATACACTGCAATGTCGTGTTAATGGGTAATACACATATGCTTTAGTCAATTTCTTTTTTTAATTTAAGGCGTGTCAACATCTATGGTCATTGGCGCCAGGAGCCTTCTCAGTGCACTGCCGGCCTCTGGACAGTGTTCAGTCGCTACAGACAACACTGTCCACCATCGGACAGTGAGCTGTAGAGGCTCCTAGGAAGAAAAAATCTAAGAGTAGCAAGCTGGACTCGAACCTGATTCCTCCGCGTGGGAGTCCGTACGCTAACCACTTAGTTATTTCCTTCCTTGCTTTAGTCAATTTTTTTTCATTCAAGTTTTTTAAACTATTATTGGGGATAAATTCACAAATCTCTTTTCTATATTGTTACAGAATCTTACAGGCTCTTCTCTTCTTCATATTCGTTACAATATTTTTCATACTGTCAACACAATATGTATTCATCTACCTGTCGATGATGCTGTTTTTTCACAACATCTGACCTGACTCGGTGAAAAACCTGGCTTGGCGAATATACTGTCGATCGATTATGACTAATCAAACCTTCAGTTGATTTGAATATAATCATTGATTATATTCATGCTCAGCAAACGTAACATTCAAGAACGTGTTTCAAAATTTTCTGACTTTCTTTTATATATTTACACGTCCACTGCTCTACCGCTCCTCTTATTTTTATATAACAACCTCCATTTATTTATATCGGAGGCTATAATCGCCACCTGGACGTTACCCAGTGGGCGGTAAATACCCAGTTTGGTACAACTCCTGCTGTGCACGAAACTGGTGTTTTTTTTTTGTGGAAAAGTTATAGCAATAATAATAAATTTGAGTTACAGACAAATGACTTTAGCAAAATTCTTGATAAAATCCATGTATTAACCAACAATAGTAGCAGATATGTCTACTGTATTCTGCTGTATTTCTCACAGGAATCATTAGCAGCGTCTAATAGTTTTGGTATTAAATACTGAATCCACATCTTAATATAATACTCGTAGAATGGGTAAATGAACTGTGATAAAGCTGATAAAAGTTTATAAGAGGTAGTACAGTTAATTATATGAAATTTTAAGGAATAGATAAAAAGTTTTAAGTATTAATTCTCTCTTATTAGTGGAATAATCAGTAAAATTGCTACTATAATTTGTGAATATCAGATATTTATGGAAATATCTTCAATAAAAAGAGTTTCCAGAGTTAGTTGTTTTAAGTTGAATATATCTGGCAGACTTAACGCTTTTAATTTTATATAGGGCCACATGATATTCAAATAATGAAACCACTTTGCCGGTTATTCATTTGTAAAATTGTTCAAAAATAACATGCGAGAAATATTTTTATATAATAACTTTCATTTTTTTGTTAAATAATTTTTTTTTTTGTAAACAATACATTTTCCTTGATGCAAATATAGAGTGCTTTTCGATGATAATATGATCATTGTTTTTCTGTTATCGTAAGATGGTTGTTTTTCGATAATAATTTCTACAAGTTTTAAAATATTTTGCTAGTCTTTTATCGCATCGAATTTTTAACATTTGATATTATGAGAAAAAATCCATTATTTTTCTGGTTCTTTAAATGGCCCTTGCGCGAAAAATACTCAGTGGATTTTGACACTTTATTGACAAATCAGAAACTTTGGTAGTCACAGTTGTCAGTCTTAAGAGGGGAAAAATATCCAGGCTAGAAATATGGAGGAATCTGTTGCAAAAGGGCGAAGAATTCTATGCTCTTCCTTCTTCTGCTCAGGCACTGACTTTAATGTTAAGGCAAATTTTTTGGGTTTATTTTGGTGAAAGTTTGGTACTTCATCTAAAGCTAAATAATTTAAGTTGGCTGTTTAGATTAAGAGATGAGCCTACTAATAGTGTGCTGGGGTTAGAACGTTATGTTTTATCTGGTTTTCTTTTAAAATGACAAAAAAGTCTTTATCAGCAGTAGGTAGGAAGGTGTTAAATTAAATAACACCTTCCTACCTACTGCTGATAGAGTACGCTATCTTGGGTTATATATAGACAAAAGACTAACCTGGAACCCCCATACCAGATTGAAAAGGACTGAAACCAATAGACGATTTCTTATTCTTTCAAGACTCGAAACGATCCAAACTTACTTTAAAAAATAAGCTCACACTATACAAAACTTTACTGCGACCAATATGGACTTACGGACTAGAGGTATGGGGGTCCACTAAGCATTCCAACGTTTATCGTATCCAATCCTTACAATCCAAATCCTACGAAAAATCACCAATGCTCCTTATTATGTCTCCAATAAAACCTTACATAATGACCTATCCATTCCATATGTGTCCGACCTAATTAAATCCCGCTATCAAAGATTCCATAACTCCCTGTCCCATCATCATAATCCTTTGGTTCAGCAACTTGCTAGTCAAACCTTACCTGATAATCCTTCTCGACGCCTGAAGCGTCAGTGGCCCCGTGACCTTTCAAATTAACTCCACAGCCTTGAAGTAATACCACTGGGTATTTTCTTCCCATGTAAATCATGTCTTGTAATCATTTATCACATTTGCTTATTGTATATATTGCATAGTTGCAAATAAATTATTGAAGGAAAAAAAAAAAAAATGATAGAAATAAGTAATAATAATAATAATTAAAAAAAAAAAGTGTACGTATACATGAGGATCAAAACAAAAACATAAATTAAATCTTCACCGGAAGCTGTCAATGAAATCAGTAAATAAACAAAATAGCTAAAAGAAAAAACAAAAATAAATTCTTTACCAAAAGTTATCAATAACACTGTACTGTACTGCAATCCACAAATGATACTAAAATAAGAAAAATGAAATATCAATCGTAATTAAATTTCCGATACTACCATGCGTGCTTGCAATAACTTATTAAATCGTCCCATTTATTGGAGTTTAAACGCTCTTTAAATTCTATTGCTGTTAATGATCTTTTATGCAAATACATTATCCTAAACTCAGTTAAAATGGGACATTTACATATAAAATGATAAACATCCTCTTCCTCGTTACAATTACAAAGTGAACACAACTTAATTTCTTGTTTAAGTTATATTTATCTAAGTTCAACAGCTCCATTTTATCTTAAATATCCAACTGACCATGGATGTGCCCACTTCACTGTAAACGTAGTAATTACTATTGGATTCTAATTGTTTGTACCATAAATGAAGTTCAGTATTGAACTTCATTAAATGATGCTTAGCATTTAATTTCTCCATAATTTTTTTTTATTACAATATCCACTTTTGTCTGGTTGTTCATTAAACTTATTAAATTTATATCGTAGGTGGAAGATAATTTTTCCCATTCCTTATACCAAAACAAATTCTGTTTTATGATTTCTTTCGCAACAATATATGGGTACCTATGTGACGGAAGATTCAAGCACCTAAGAATATATTTCAGATGTAGTTTGAGGGTGTGAACAAATATTGGGTAGAGATTAGTTACTAGATATAAAATATAATTAGGGGTGTTGATTGGTAAGCTTAATGCTTTTTTAACAAAATATCTCAGAAACATTTCAATACTCTCTACATCGTAAATCCCCAAACCTGTGCTCCATAACAGAGAATCGCCTTTGACACCGAAATAAATATCTTTAATTTTGGTTTGAATGAAATACTTTTATTGTGAATTATATTATTGAAGACATTTAAAGAGAATTTAGCTTTAGACAATTTGTCGTTAAAGTGTTGGTCTAAAGATAAGTTTGACGTTAGCGTTACACCCAAGTACTTATACGCAGCTAAGTACCAAGTACAAATACTTATACCTATTCACCACCTATACCGCCATTTTTTATTCGCGGCAAGCCGCCCACAATTATTGAAAACAATTGTTTTCGATTTATTTAAGTTGAATTCCAGATCCTACTTTTGGTAATACTCATTAAACGCATTAATCATAGACGGAAGAGTCACTCTCTCTGATGATAGCAATGCGAAGTCGTCTGCGAACGCTAATAACTTTATTCGATTACCTTGTATGTTAATACCGCCATTTAAACTATCGCAAATATTGTTTACAAAAAGTGAGAATAATAAGGGGCTTAGTAAACAACCTTGTTTCACACCTATATTAACAGGAAAATTCTCCGTTAACCCATTATTCCCAGTATAAATACTTTTTATTATTTTTACTATTTTAGTTGAAGTAAAATTGTAATTACAGAGGATTATGATAAGGAAACGGAAGCTCTTCGGAAATAGCTAATAACATTCATATCGCAATGAGGCAACTAGGGCGGTCAAGTCAGTTGAGAAGAAATGGATTACATGCTGATAGAGAATTCACTCATTATGCTGACCTAATTAAGGAAAATGAAGTGAAAATAGGTTCAGACAAACTGAATGAGAAATCTAAAGTCGATAATGTGGATGTGATGGGAAGTGAGGAGCAAATGAAAAAAGAAGAAGAATAAGGATTTCGACAAGTGAGGGCAACGGGAACTAGGTACACAGCATCTTTTACATCCAAGGAGCGATTCTTTCATCATCCGTGTCCAGTAAGGCGTGAAGTGGTTCATCATACGAATAATGTAAATATTAATATATTAGCGTACAATATTGCAGGTCTCAAAAGTAAAATATTTAATTTTAGAGTTCAAGGAATTTTTGTTAAAACATGAAGTTTTCTTTCTTTTCGAAACTTTATTATTGAGGAAAATTATTTTTTTAAATTTAAAGAATTATTTATGTAATACGAATTAAAATGGATTCCTGCAGTAAAAGAGTAGAGTATGGGCAGAGCAAGTGGTGGTAGTTTGTACGGTATAAGAAAAGATAAAGTGAATAAAAATATTGTGCAGTTTTTTAATTTAGAGCCGGAAGTAGTGATTAAAGTAAAACATATTGTTGGAGGGGATTATTACTGCATTATATCTGTCTATTTGAATTGTAATAGTTGGTTACAAGATTTTCAAAGATTGCAATACTTAATTTCGAAACGTGTTAGTCAAAAATTTATAATAATAGGCGATTTGAATGGCAGAGTGGCAGAATGGCTTACAGAAAATACCGAATTATGTAAAAGGTGGTCAAAAGAATTTGAATTCTAAAAGAACATCAAAAGATAAGGTAGTCAACACTAATGGGAAAAATTTATTAACTCTTCTAGATGATTATAATTTGGTTTTATTGAATGGACGGTCGCAAGGTGACACTCAGGGTAAATTTACTTTTAACGCGGAAAGAGGTTCGTCAGTAATAAATAAATCAATAGATTTATGTGTTGTTTCAGTGAATATACTCGCAAGTGCAGTTTGTTTTAAAGTATGTGATGAAATGTTCTCTGATCATTAGCCCATTGTGTTGACTGTTAGTAGTGAGGTACGCTGCCGTTACTGCCTAAGTTAAAATGGGAAAAGGAAAATAAAAAATTGTTAAAATACTTAGCCTCACTGGCTCCATAGTTGTTGCGGTGGTTGGTTCCGCAGAGCTGGAAAGCATCAGAGCCTGCTTCATTTTGTGGTCATCGACCGGTTTCGGGCGTTCGCCCATCTTCAGGAAGAGTTTTTCAGACAGTGTGACAACACAGACTTGCATAGAGTGAAGTTAGTTTACACTATTAGTATTACACTATTAGTTTACACAAGTTAGTTTACACACGAGTGTAAACTTCACTCTGTACAAGTCTGTGTGGTCACACTGTCTGAAAAACGCATCCTGAAGATGGGCAAACGCCCGAAAACGGTCGATGACCACAAAATGAAGCAGGCTACCACGGAAAATGTCTCTGATGAAAATAAAAAAAATTGCCATTTTATATTAAAACAAAAAAACAAGTGAAATAGAAACAAGATTATCAAATTTGAATTGTTATGATTATGGATTTTAATAGGAAATATAAAGATGTATGTAACCCCATAAGTAAACATTATGTCAATAAACAAGAATGGTTCGATAGTGAATGTTTTAAAGCTCATTAACAAGTATTGTGTTTATTGAATTTTTTTAGAAAGACAAACTCTTTTGTCTTCCTAAGCTCATACAAGATACAAATATATTTGTGATAAAAAAAAAAAAAAAAACTATTTGCCATTGACATAACTAAGAAACTGGAATGTGTAAACGATGACAAACAATTTTGGAAATTAGTTCGTGTTTTTAAAAGGAAGAATTTTCAGTGTGACAGATCTATCACTCTAAGTGAATAGTATTCGCACTTTAAGAATATGTCAAATGCGTCTTTACTTTTTGTTAGAGAATAAATTATGCTGAGCCCTATGTGACGGATGAATATTTAGATGCCCCGTTTACGCTTTTTGAATTGTCTGCGGTTCTCAACAAGGCCAAAAATAACAAAGCACCCGGTACTGATACCCGGGTAACGTATGAATTCTTTACGAACGCTCCTGAACCATTTTTGGAAGTGTTGTTACTTGTATATAATAGAATATATTCCGCAGAGGAAGTTCCCAAGAGCTTTAAAAATGCACTTATCTTTCCCCTTTTAAAAAAGGGAAATATAAGTGACGTCACGAATTATAGAGGTATATCCTTTGAGAAGCGATTGGTAAGATATTTACTAGGTTACTGTTGCAGAGACTTACTACGTGGGTAGAGCAGTCCAACATTCTCGGAGAATTTCAAGCTGGTTACAGAACATCGTATTCCACCGTTGAAACATCACTTTACTTAGTGCCATAAAAATTAAATTAAAAGTAAAACGACAAAAAATATACGCATTTTTTGTTGATGTTAAATCTGCCTTCGACCATATAGATCGTCATGCGCTCTGGTATAAACCGTTTGAATTAGATGTTCACTTTTATTTTTTTTAGCAGAATGTAATTTTGCCAAAATTAGGTGAGCTTCGAATTAAGGATGAAGGGATACTCCAATATTTCCGCTTTCGGAATGTCCAGTGCTACCTCCTCCAGATAGATATAGGTCAACCAACGTTCCAATTTAACATATAGATTTTTTTTTTTGTGATTTTCTTTAACTTTTGTTTATCAAGTGAGCAAACCTGGTATTTGAATCGTTTTTCCGGGAAAATTTATCTTAGCCGGGTTCTAGGGGAGGGATGAGTTTGACATTCCTCTAATTTGCTATTTCAATATGTTATAATCGTCTGTATAATGTTTTTTAATAAGGATTTAATGATTTTACCGAAATTTCGAATCTGAATAAAAAAAACTTAGTTTACCTTATTATATTTCAGATGCACGTACGTACAGTTTTTGGTTGTTTGTGAAATTTTATGACTGGATAATTCATAAATAAATCAGCATTATATTAGTAACAGTAATAGAAAGTCGTGTTTTATTATTATAACTTTTCAAAATTTATTATTTTATCAGTTTTATTACTGTTATTTTTACCCCATTATGTTTTTTTAATTGATGCATGTAATAAACTCATGCTGTAAACGCTATCCTTTTTATGGCTCTATACTTTGAACTTAATAATATGCTTTTTAGAATTTAATTTCTAGCAGTTCTTGATACGGCTCTGACTGGCCGATGTTCTTGAATTCAAAAAGGTCAACCTACCCACTTAGTTTCGTCTCTTTTATGCTATGTCCACTTCTGATGTTTAACAGCAGTGTTTGACAGAACAAAGAGAAAATGTTCTTTCATTTCGATTGTTTTATCGAAAGCGTGATTTAATATACTTTTTCTTAGAATATTCACCATATATATATATATGTGTGTATTCATATTCACCGATGTTCTAACATAGTAACTGTACAATTGTAACTGACAGGCACTACTACCCTTGTCACTTACTTCGACATAATACCCAAAATATAAGAGAGTTGGTGATAGTAGATCCGTTAAACTGGTATCTAACCAAGGATTATTATACCCTGGGACTTGAACCAAAAGTTTGAAACACTCGCACGAATTTCTCTTATTGTGATTTACGGACGAATTTTCTTAAAACTTATTAAAAACTATTTTTTTATTTTTTAATAGATAAATAAATTTTCTCGAGAAAAGTTAGAAAATCGAGAAATATATCATTAGTATACCAAGTTTTCTGAAATCCGATAATGTTTTTATAGAGAACTAACTATAGACACACTTTCGATTAATCGATAATCTTCATTCTCGTAATTTTGGCAAGATATTTAATTTTGATTAATATTGTATGGTTGATAGAATCGTATAATAAACTAAAATTGCACTTTAGAGAAAAGTGTAACCCAAACATCCCCCAGAACCCCCAAAAAAGTGGAATTTTTTCGGAGAAATATTTCAAATAGGAGTTTTACTTTCCGTATGTGTAATCAATATACCTAAAGAAAATGGTTCTAGCTGCTTTTAAGAAAATCTTAAAAAACTGAAAAAAATCAATTCAATAAAGTATTACTTCCGGTAGACCGATTTTTGACCAAAACCTTATACCGATTTTCTGTTTTGCTGATCACACACACACACACACACACACACACAGAAACCAATTTCTGAAAATCATGTTATTTTGAGGGTTAAAATAGAAAAGCTGAGAAGAAATTCTTTAAAGTACTGAGCGATAAATTTTCCTTTGGAAAATAGGTTTTCACTGGAAATCTCTGTTTTGAAGTTTTGGATGTGTTTGTGTATGTGTAGTGTGTACAGCATAGTTTATGAATAGGTTGTTATAGGGAATGTAGATGTTGTAGGGGTTTTATCGCACTGCGACCTGAAAGATATATTGTGCCTCCCGGAGTCTTCTCAGTGTACTGCCGGCCTCCAAGCAGTGTTCTCTAGCTATAGATCACGTACATGAGTTGTAGAGGCTCCTACGAAGAGAAAATCTAAGGGCAGCCTGCAGGATTCGAACTCGGGACCTCCGCGTTGCTAGTCCAGCATGTTACCACTGAGCTAATCCCTTCCTTCTCACTTGGCTTACGCCAATTAACTAGGGACGGAAACCCTAGTTTGTGTTTGTCCTTCTCTATACAGTGCAGACTGTATTCTGACGAAGTGCATGGAGTACTGAGCTGTGGTAACCCGTGGTGTCACTACTACCCAAGTAACTGCATGCAGCAGTTACCCCCTGCGGGCATGTTATAGGGAATATTGCACTGCAACCTGAATGATCTATTGCGCCCCCCCCCCTGGAGCCTTGAGTGCACTGCCTATCAGTGAGTGGGTGATGAGCCCTTAGAAACCCGAAATCTCCGCGTGAGAGTCCAGTGTGCTACCAATGAGCTAACCTCTTCCCTTTAATTCATGAATAAGCACCATACAAAAGGAAGAGTCGGTCCTGTGGCCCCGATACTCATTCCGATCCTGAAGTATCTATTATGGATTCCTTAATTAACTATTTCGCTGACTATCTACTCAAGTATATTCTTTACAAACAGAACCCAATATACCTGAGAGGATCCTCAGTAAACTGGATGACAGTTTTAACACGGCCATCTATTGTCTTGTAAAGTACACTCCAGATAGAAAAGAAATTCCAAATGATTTAATTTCCCTATTTAATTTCTATTCAAGAATTCCAAATATGTGATCAATTATGTTTGTTTTTTTACGCTGCAGAAATAAGAGAGTAAACCAACTTTCTTAATTCTAAATTCGACCGTAATATTTTCACTTAGGAAGTGTCAAATTTTCGGGATTGAGTTTTCACTGGAAACACATGTTTCTAAGGTCCCCCGAGTGCGGAAAAAAATATCTGTAAACAAAATATCTCAAAAAAGGAAAAATTGCAGAAAGCTCTAACTTGATATTCCGTTTAACACGAAGGTTTCGGGCAAAATCCATCAACCGGAAGTGTCACTTTATGGAATGATTTTTTTTTTTGTTCAGTTATTCGCGATTTCATTAGCGTTAAGCATTCCTTTAAAATGCTACTTGAGTACAAAATATGGTTCTGCCACCTCATTATGTCATATTATTTTACAATAGAAGCACCAGTAAAATTCTGTGAAAAATGCGAATTGCAAAGATAAAATCCCATCACCGAAATCCCATAGGAGAAAACCTGTAAAGTTAGGTAAAAGTTTAAACTTGCCACTGTCTGTTTTATTAGTAAAGAGAACGCCCGCCATACTAGTTATACTCAGTTATACATGAAAACTCCTCTACCATCTTTTTCATGGCAAGCTCCACTAAACGTTTTCCAACTTTACAATTTTAATGGAAATTTGTATTGTTCTTTAACCTGTATTGGATTGGTAAGAGGAAATGGCGTGAGTGTTTTCGATATATTCATTTTGTATATTCGTTTTTTCAAAATTTGGAACTTGCCCAATTTCCTCCTTGGTAAGAGAAAGTAATAAGTAAATATTGAATAGTATAATAAGAGTTAAATGTAATGAATAAGTAATAATTTTTGAAACTTACATAAATTTCTGAAACACAATAATCAATATATATTATAATTTTCGTTTGAAATAATATTTAGAAATGTTGTAAATTGGATTTTGAGGTTCGGTCATACAAAAGAACTCTTTTTTAAATTTCTACCGACGTTTCGGCAAATTTATTGCCTTCTTCAGGGTCTGTACAAAGGTTTTAATACAAAAATCAATAAAAAATAGAAATAACCTAAATTATGAACTTAAAATAAATATTTTCAGAATAAAAATTTTTTTAAATAAACTAAATAAAGAGTATGACATATACATAGCACATTTAAATTTAATTTAAACTATTGTTGTAGAACAGATCAATATTAAACTAAATCACAAATATTAAATAATCTAAATCACAACTATTAAACAATATGTGGCATATATAAGAGTGAAGTATGGAAATAACTTAGGAAATGTACTTACACAAATTTTCAGTTGGAATTCCAGTAGTAATTATCCTAGCTAACCCGTGACTTACCAACACTAAGTGTTACGGACACAGGATGGGTCAAGGAAAGGGCTAGGAGAGCGGATGGGACAACCGTGTCTTAGTCTGTATGTTGTTTTAGAAAAGAGCAATGCCGATGAGCTCTTAGAAACCCGAAATCTCCGCGTGAGAGTCTCCAGCGCGTTACCAATGAGCTAACCCCTTCCCTTTAATTCATGAATATCCTGGATGAATATCCTATATACAGGATAAAATTTATTTATGTTCTCTTTGTAATAAAGTCGAAAATGAGGATGTGTTCCACTTTCTGGGACGTTGTCCTATATTTAAAGATAAAAGGTCCAAGCATTTCAAACAGGAATATTTGACAGATTCCCAGATGATAGAGCTCTTGAATGGAGGTGATTGGTTTAATTTAATTAATTTTATAAAAGAAGCTTTGTTTTATAGAAACTTTCTGGTAGAAAATTTTAATTTTTAAAGCAGACTGATTGAATTGTGTATATCAATATTTATGTGTACCCATTATAGTATTGTATGTATAAATAAGATTATTAATTTTGAATATATGTAGGATTTTTGTTTATATTTATAATACCTGCACTCCTGGCAGACGGCTAAAGCCATGACAGTAATATGCTTATTATTGTATCTTTGTCTGTATTTTCAATGTATAATAAAGCAATTATAATAAAATAAAAATAAATAAATAAAAATTCATGAATGAGTACCATAGAAAAGAGAGAGGGGTCCTGTGGCCCGATACTCATTCCGATACTGAATTGTCTATTCTGGATTCCTTAATTAACTATTATTAACTATTTCTCTGACTATCTACTCAAGTATATTCTTTACAAACAGTACCCAATATACCTGAGAGAATCCCACCCCACCAAAAACATCAATATTTAGAAATTTAAACAGCTGATGAAATTAAAATAGATTTCAATAATTAAACAAATATAAATAAATCATATAAATAATCCAGCTTGATGTAATGTGCTTTAATTGTCTTGTATTTTTCCTTTGGATTAGTTTTCATATAAATCTGTTACTAGATGTCACGAATTAAATATATTCGTGTAATGTTTAACTAAATTGAATTTAGCCATATTTATAATTAATACACTACTAATGCAGGACATGTGTTCCGAACCAGTCCCAATCTCCTTTACACACCCTCTCAACCAACTGGATAACCCTCGTGTTTTACCCTCCCAGTATCTTTCACATTTTCATCCCTACAGCAGCCACTGTAATCCTCTAACTATATTTTTTTTTTAAATTCTTAATATTATCATTAAATATGTCTTAAATTAATTATTTTCATTTTTAACAGGGCTTTACCCTCAATATTTCAATTAGGGTTTTCTCTACTTTTTAGTACTTTTGTTATAATTATAATACTTCCCCGAAGATCATCTGTTTAAATTCAGGAAGACAGTTTTAACATACACCACCAAAGTGTCTTGGAAAGTACGTCAGATAGAAAACAAAATTCCAAATGTTACCCTATTTAATTTTTTTTAAGGATTCCAAAATGTGTGATCAATTATGTTTTTTTTTTTAATCAGCAGACATAAGATATTTCGAAACGCAACTTTTTAATTTTCAATTACACCACATATGAATAAATTATAATAAATATTAGAGGCTGGATATATTGGGATGTTCTACAAAAAGCTGGAAGAGCTTTTTTCTTTGAAGGTTGTGCTTCTTGTCTGGGTACCAGGTCATGTGGGAATTTTTGGGAATGAAGAGGTGGATAGGTTTGCCAAATTATGCGCCTCTTTCTCCCTTTCATTGGTGCTGAGCATGCTGTTAGTGAGTCTTCAGGCATATGTCTGCCAGGGGTCCAGTCATGTATAGTTTCACAGTATTTATCCCTATGTATGAGCACAGTTGGTTGTCAGCAGTCTAGGTTGCTCATTTGGGGGTCCAGACAGGGCTATTGATGTCTTTCACGGAACTCACTTGGGCATCTGATTTCTTATTGGTCATTGTGGTTTAAGGAGACAACCTCTATGTAATGGGGCTCATGCCGAATCCATTTTGTAGAGTTTGTGAGACAGAGAAGGGAACACCCATCCATCTTATGACAGATTGCTTGGATTTTGAGGAAATTAGGTACAGGACCTTTGGTCGGAACAGGATGTCTGTAGAAGATGAGCTTAAGCTACTTTTCTTTAACATTATTGTCCGATTTGTTTGGACTGCGGTGAATCTTAGGTGGGTTAGACCTGTATCTGGATATTTGTCTGGACTCGGTTTGTTGATGTTTTTCTTGGGGTAGCTATATAGGCCCATTAGATAGCGTTAGGCTTGGTCCCTCCCCACAGACAAATAATAATAATAATAGGGATATATTGTGTTGGATATTTAACGATAAATTGCTCATAATTACAGCTGTGCCAAAGCAAAACAAAAATCGTCAACTGGGGGCCTCGAAATATGTATTTCTGGTGAATACTAAATTTGACACAAACGCAAAACTTCCTCTTCCCTGGAGTAAGAGAAAGTAACAATAACAATAAATCGATTAATAATCATCGGTTCCCGAATTTATTAAATGCACAAACTTATTAAGATTGTTAAAAGTTTGTTGAGAAAGATTTTACTCTACATTGGGATTCTTCCATTTTCATTTCTTCATAGTAAAACATGAGTGTCAAATACAGAGGTTTGAGTGATGCTGTAGAAAGACATAGTGAGTGATGGGGCGGAGCGATAGCAGAAGATTAGCAACTAAGTGGGGATAGTGGTTTGGGTAGATTGCAAGCAAGCCCCCTACACACTCACTCTCTCTCTGTTTGGGTTATTGGTGGATGCACGGGGGAGTTGGGGGTAGGGTGGGAAGTGAATTGAGGTTTCAACGTTGATGCTTATACTGGCGGGAAAACTGTGTAACTCCGTACAAACTCATCCCCCGCTATTTCACTCACAGTTCACTTGATATCATTCACTCACAGAGAAAGAGAGAGCGCGCCCTGCCCGTGCTCCTGATATTGCTGTGTTTTACTGAGATCGATTCACCCTCTTTCTCTTTCTCACTAGTTTCACACTGTCATTGCTACAGCAGAGAACCGTTCTCATACAGTTAAACATACTCACTAGAAGTGCTGTGTGAAAGTATCAAGATACTAGAGAGAACCTTATATCCAACTCAAAGTTCCAGTACACCTCATACACTCACACACAAAATCGTCCACCCCGCAGGCTGGCGCATTCCAAATTTGACATAACCAGCAGCTACTATACTGTAAGCTACCTCTAAACAGCTGGCCCATTCGCTTTATGTAACCGCTCTGATTGGCTGTAACAAATATTATTTCTTTTATTCTCTTATCCTTACACACAAACATACACACTTTTTACTTCTTTTATCGTCACAGCCACTGATTGGCTGGCAAGATAAAAACCATCGTCATTGACAATAGCAGTGTTATTGTTTTTTCCACTTTCTCTACAATCCATTCAGTTCTATTCCTTCAATTACTGTCTTTGTATTTCTCGTCTATTGTATTTTTATTACCAATTTTCTTTTGAATAAAGTTCTCCAATGATGAACTCGCAATGCAATTTCATTGTCTATCTTGTAGTCTTTGCTGCATGTAACCCTGTTTATAATGTAAAATGACTTTCTCCTAACTGGAGTTAATATAGTTATTATAACTGCCAAATTCTTTAATCTTAACATATTTTTTTTTATGAGAGAGAGCTCCAACATAAATATGGAAGGGTGAGATTATATGGAAGGGGAGTGCTGGTTGGCACTCTTGGCACGGTTAGTCATTTCAATATACTTACACTGTATTCCAGGAGAAAGCGTTAATGGCATTGAAATAACTCAACCAACATTTCAAAATTTAACTCCACTAATTTTGCAGAATGCTTGAAAAATCTGCTTATCCAGAAAAATCGTTTGAATCAAAGTTATAGAATTTTATCTGTACTGTCAGCATTCAAAGTTTCAAGGAAATCGTTGAGTCGTTTTCGCAAAAATTAAAAAAAAAAAAACCAAAAACCTATTCTATAAAGAGACACTTGTGGTTTTTTGCTGATTTTCTTCAAATGTAGTAGAATTCTAACAATATTTCGATTTGTTATTAATCTTATGTAGCTCACAGTGGCATAAATTTTGATGAAATAGTGAACAATAGAGGAAAGCATAAACCTACAGTTTCCCCTCAGTACCTAGAGAAGAAAGAAAACGCTTTATCATCGATACAGGCAGTAATCATGGCTGCTCAACTTAACGTGCAACATAAATATCCATCCCGGGAGACATAAGATCGATACGAAACGAAAAGATATAGTAACAGTCATAGTAACCTTAAGATACACTATCCATACTCGAAACAACTACAGTTAGCGTACCTGTAACAGGAGGCTCTAGCTGCCATAGCGATGACTTCTGAGTATTCCCAGAAAGTCGAGCCCCAAACCGTAGACCATGAATAGAGAAATGTCTCTCTCCGTACTCTTTTCTAAATTTCTCTTTGTTGAACAAAATGCATTTCAGGTAGATTGTCTTCTTTTCTTTGTCGATCTTTGCTGCCTAGTCCGGCATCGTTCGACTCATAACAGATTGTCGGATCAAATTAATTTTTAATGGAAAATGTATCAAATAAAAGTGATAGATATTTATGTGTGTAGATAGTATACGAAGTTTAAAGAATATTGTTGTAGCCATTTTCAAGAAAAAACTAAAAGTCGCACTTCCGGTTGAAGAATTTTGCCAAGTTGAAGCTTCCTGCGGATTTGGTTTTTGAGATATTTTTGTTTACACATACACATGCTTAAGGGATCATTCGATAAAACATTTTTTCGCACTCAGGGGACCTCAAAACATGTATTTCCAATGAAAACTCAATTTTGGAAATTTAATACGATCGCAAATATTTCCTTTCATTAGGAGCAAGATAATACAATGCACTCGTATTTATAATAAAATGCACTATTCTAATCTTTTTTGAACCTTAATTCAAGTTTTTATTAGATATCTAGTTTGAAAAATATAAAGCATCTCCCTCACAACACTTGCTTATTAATGTCTCTTGAAAGTAAATGATTGCCATCTATTGACATAGAACTCCATGGAACATCATTTTGAGGTTAACATAGAAAACATTATTGTGTGTAATAGATTGATTTACGTCAATTTATCTATGATATATATATATATATATATATATATAGTGATCTTATTTAGGTCAATATTTGAATTACTAAATTACTATCACATTGTTAGTAATTACAAGTTTAAGATTCGGTGGAAAACAATTAGTAAGAGTGATCTGTGATCAGAAATCTGTGCCATCACCCTGGATGTCTGTTTACTATCATCAATGAACAGAGCCAAACAATCAATTAACTGCCGACTTTGCATGCTTGTGTGTGCGTGTATAAACTTGCATGTGTTTATTATATTAATGTATGTAAACATTTGTTTGATTGATCCCAACCATATAAATAACAAGACAATTACTGGATCTGTAATGTAATGGAATCGTTTGATGTGATTCCTGATGTAGTAGATGTCTTGAAGAGGGCGGAAGTTAGTTGAGAGATTTTGGAAGTTAGAGCTCGAATTATTAATACGGATTATATAAAAATAAACTGTATTTTAACAATAATTTTAACGTATAAATGGTAACTGATAACAAGCAAAATACTTAGGAATAAATAGAAGATAAATAAGTAATAAATTAGAATGATAAAATAAACGGACCAAGATGCACTACTAAAAGATAATAAGTTTAAATGAAACTGTGTACAGTCGCGTAAACTGCTGGTCGTGTATATGGACGTGCTCGTATCGTTGTATATGATATAATGCTCCTCTCGTTGTATATGATAGAGTTTATATATCGGTGTTGGCCACACTCACACCAAGACATCTGTCCTAGTGTGCGACCTTCGTAGTTTGCTGACCTTATTTAGGTCAGTGGCCAACCTTATCGGTGCTTGCTTTGATGTAAAGTATTGAAAAGGGCTTTGTTGTTTGTTTGGCCGGCATTGTCTTGAAGACGGCGGCCTGCTAGGTCGCTGGTTATAAATTGTTCTTTTATTACTGCCATCCTTTGTTAAGATAGCAGCTGGCTGGAACCACTTTGACATTGGTATGACTTTCCATGTCATTACAGTAAACTGGAACTAGATCTCTCATAGATTGTATATGTGGGCGATTCTATTGTATTTGTAAACTATAGAGGCGGCAAATTTTATATTTACCTGATATTGTTATATATAGTAGAATAATTATTAACCTTTGTTCGTTTATAAAAGTAATTAAGTGTTCAATTAATTCAATCATAAAATCCCCAAGAATTTTCGGGAATATTAACATATAATTCTGTCAGACATAATGATTTCTAGTGTCTGACTGGCTGATAATGATGCCCAAGCGTAATAACTAAATCCATTCTTTCAGTTTGTGCTTCACAGTTAAGCCCACCCCAATTATTTAATGTTTCAAATGATTACACTTCCTGAGCTCTACTACTTCTGTGTACAAGAAAGACCAGTTACATGATTAGCATTATGAGCCTGTCAAGAAAGAAATTTCTTGAAACTGAATAATGGGTAAAGCTTACATTATATTGTATTCTATTTTTTAATGGCTAAAACGCCATTGCTGAGATCTTGTATCTCTGAAGAATCTTTGACTAACCACACGGAGAGCATTTACTCCCTCAAATATAGGGTCTGAAGAGGTAGTTTTGATGCGTTTAAGCGTACCCTGAGACAAACTCTAGCCCTCTCTCTCTCTCTCTCTCTCCCTCACTGTATTGCGATTCTGATGACTTGCATAGTTGAGCTTGCAGAAATTTCAGCAAAAATGAAAAATCCAGTTTGCAACACTTTCTCTCAATGCAATTTAATGAACTAATTTTCTTTAAAATTATAACATTTATAAAGGTTTAAATAAGTTTGCCATGTTGAGGCGGCAGCAATCGTGTATTGCTCTCATTGACCCAACCAAAAAAAAGCTTGTAATAGCACTTTCAATTTTAACCTAATGATAATGGTCCCACCATAACATAAGTTTTCCCCGAGAAATTATTTTTCAAATAACAGGGACAAATTTTTATTTATACTGTAAACAAGTCGCAAATCGTTGTATAAATCGAGAAAATTCCAAAAATCTCAAAGACTATATTCTCTATATTCGCACTTCCGGTTAACCGATATTGTTTCAAATTTGGAATTCTAACAAGACTTCTAATGTGCATGCATTAATAGGTATCTTATAAAGTGCACTGAAAAAGTGTATGAAATTTAAAGAAAATTGATGGAGAATTTGGAAAAAACAAAAAAAAAAACAAATCATTCAGTAAAGTCGCACTTCCGGTTGATGGATTTTGACTGAAACCTTTCGGTCAGAAGCGATGGGTGGCCTAGTAAACGAAATACCGACGTTTCTTGCGATTTTTCATTTTTGAAGTATATTTTATTCACACACACACACACAAATTTGACACGATCACAATACTTCCTCTTTCTAAAAGTAAGAGAATGTAAAACAAAAACAAAAAAAAACATCCGGAGCGAAATTTGTGGATTTGTCGAAGGGAAATATGGGAAACAATCGCTCTAAAAACAACACTGTCCTCTATGCTAAAGTGACATCCAAACATGTATTTCCGGTGAAAACTCAACTTCCAAAATTGTTAACACGACAGTAATACTTCCGGTCTCATAACAATAAAAGGAAATAAAAAATATCACCAAACTACTTGTATAAAATTCAATTCAATGGTCCATAAAACTGTATTCTGGTATTTTCCTATTTCCTTGGATACACTTTTTCATTTTATTTTAATACTTACAATAAAGAAATAAATATAAATAAAAACCAGTGTATAACCATCCCCACTTCTAATATTTTATTTCACAGATATTATGTGTTAAATTTATATTTTTATTATAGTGTTTATCCTTTTATGTCTTATTTACCTATCCAGGAGAGCCCTGCCATATAATATAATGCTATAAAAACATTGTTATACTCTTGGGTATACCATATAATATTTCCTTGGCCTTTTTACTGTTACATTTTCTCAAGGAAAGAAAATATTCTATTAAAATGTTGAGCTCATTATTTAATATGATAATTTAATTTTTTAATTATAATTAAAATTATGCTGACGTACAAAAGAAAAACTGGCAAACTGGTTTGATATACGAGCCATTTTCCATCTGGTGAGAAATTCACTTACACTAATTTTAATATAATTTAATCAAGAAATTTTCTTTAACATTGCAAGATTAGTTGGGCTGGCCATAAAAATCGTGATAGGAATTTTACTTGTATACCTGAGCGGCCTTATTTAGAGTGTTCTATGACAAAATCAAGAAAGCTTTGGCATATTCAATTTTAAAGTAACTGAAAGACATGAAAGCGATACGTTTCTATATATGGTGCAAGCTTTTCAAGTTTAATGGAAATCGTTGTAACCGTTTTCGCTAAAATTCCAAAAAAATTCAAAAACTCATTATATAAAATCGCACTTTCGGTCAACTATTTACTTCAAATCTGAAATTCTATCAATGCTTTTAACATATTGTTTTCCCCTCTAAACTAGCTACTCCAACTAGTTTTAAGTGGGTTCGTATAGATAAAATACTCTAAACTTCAATAAAGAAAACACCAATTTATTGTTGTACACAATAAATTACAAATACAACACTTAATAATAATTACTTCACAGTTTAAACCACAAAAGATCACTTTGTTTACTTTTTATAAACTTTCCACAAACGTACACTTCGTTTGTAACTGGAAAACTCTCTCAACTCTCTGCGGTTCCACTATTTATACCGGTGGAGAATCTTCTAGAATCTTCTCAATCCTTCCATAAAGAACTAGAGCGCGTGGCCAGCGCTTCCTAGCGGCCACTAAGAGACCTTGAGGTTCCTACTTCCTCTCCTAGATGGCACCACTGGCTGCGTTACACTATATTATTATGTAGGTGATACAACCATATACTCGTATTATACTGTTCCCCCAGCACCTCCCAAAAATCAAATTTTTCCAGGGAAATCTTTCAAATAAAATTGATAGGTACTTATGTGTGTAAATAGTATACAAAGTTTAAAGAAAGTCGTTGGAGAGGTTTTCAAGAAAATCATGGAAAAAGTGAAGAAAAAATAAACATTCAGTAAAGCCGCACTTCTGGTTGATGAATTTTTCCCATAATCTTCGTGTCCTGCGCAGTACACATATATAGATACAGATCATTTGCTAAAAACATTTTCTTTTCTTATTCAGGGGACCCCCCCAAGAACATATATTTCCAGTAAAAACTTAATTTTGGAAAAACTTGTACGATCGCAATACTTTCTCTACTAGAGATAAGGGATGAGCGATGGATTAATGTATATTAAAGAATTATGTCACAAAATAATTAGATTGTGAGCTTCATTTTTCAGGGATCCCTCGGAAACATAATTTCGTTTTATTTAAAAAAAAAAAAAAAACATTATCACCTGACTTCCTTTTATTATAACAGCTATAAAAAGAAACTATTAGATGTAACGAAATAAATGGTTTTCATGCGTGATTAGAGCTGTGTACGGAGATTGGAAGAAAGTTTGAGCCAAGAAAAGGGGGGTGGTCGATGGTCGTCACCTGCAGTGGATAAATCCAACTTGCTTCTTCTATATAGGACCACGTATTACTATAGTAGTTACACTTAGAATGAAGTCAGTTCTAAAGTTTTTCCAACACTTTCCTTCATTTTCACAATAATTTTAGCTCATCCCGTTATTAGTAGGCGCTTTAAAATTTCATTAACTGAATAATATATTTAACTGTTTACAAAATAAAACAAACCAAAAATATATATTAAAAAAAAAAGAAAAAAAAAGAACCCATTCTTAACCAGAAAATTCCAAAGTAGGCAGAAAATTTCTCCAGCAATCCAATTAAAAAGCTTGTAATCCAGAACTCATTAAGAAGACAGAAAACAGATTTTAGCGGTTTCCTCATTGTTAAAACCCCGCAGGACTAAAATGCCCAAACAATTTTGTGGGTAGGGATGGTTTTTTTTTTTTTTTTATCTTTAGACTCTTCTTCCTTTCTTGGAACCCTTAAAGTATCTAAACATTGTGGTTAACTTCCAAGTTTTCCAGTTCTTCTACGCCTAAAGTCTCTCTTTCTCTCTGTCTCTCATTCACACTCACTCACTCGATGAAAATCCACAGTTAACTTGATTATTTCCTTCGTATAATTCATTAGTAAAGAAGTAGTTATGGTTTTTGGGGAAAGAGTCATGCTTACCCAACAGTTTTATAAATCTTAAGAGAGAAGTGTTCGTCATACAACTTGATGGACTCTTTTCACTGGAAAAGATAATGTTTATAAAATTAAATGAATCTCAGTTTCTCGTCTTCTCCTATTTCACTCTATTGTTGAAAAACTTATTAGTATCGCTTAACGCACCCCCCACATTCTCCAACATATTTTGTAGTCATTTAAAAAGTTATTATTGTCCACCTAATAATATCAAGAAAACAAACTTTCTAATTAAACTTAATTGGTTTTTAAGATTTCCTTATAAAACATCTTTTGCCTAATTCTAATTTATTACATAATTGTAATTAAAAATCAGCATTCATGATTGAATTAAGAGTTATTGATCGTTTCTAAATTGTTACATTAACTCATCCCCTCCTTTTTTTTCTTTTTTTTTTTTTTACAAATTATTGATTGATTCTTAAAATGTTTTATTATAGAAACGATTCTTTCACAAGGCAAGTAATATAAATGATTTTTGCACACAAGGATAAACAATCCAATAAATCTCTGCCTATTACAGAAGTGGGATTTTGTGGGTAGAAATAATATGACTTTTTTTTAAATGAAATGAAAAATTATATAATAATGGCGTTATGATGTTATAGATTGTAAAAAAGAAACAGACATACTCACTCTTAACTTACAGTATATATTTTGTGCTTTCTACTTAGAAATGTGAGTATGAGGAGGACGTAGAGAGAGCGACAACTGTAGCGTCGGCCGAAGTTAAAGGCTAAAAAGGAGTAAAGTCTGACAATAAAACTAATCGGCTGAAGATTTAAAACTGGGTGTCAATACCAGCAAAACAACATATTATTCTGGGAATTTATGAATTTTATTGGTGGGAGTATGTCCATGGTATTGGCCAATCTAAGTTTTTTGAAAATTGCAAATTTGAGGAATATTTGTGAATTATAAAAGTAATAGTTTGTGAATGTTTCACAATACATTACTTTCTCTTATCGCTGGTAAGAAGAGGCAATTCTATGATTGTGTTCCATTTCTACCGAAAAATGCACGTTTTGAGATCCACTGAGTCCGAAAATGCTCCGGTGTTCCGGAAATAGGCTCTGTGTGTGTACGTATGTATTTATGTATGTGAGCAGCCTATAGAACTCGAAAACAAAAAAATCATAAGGAACTCAAACTTGACATTCAGTTTGGGTAGCTCCATGGGAATCTGACAGGAAGTTATCTGTTAATATCTCTCAATACAAGTACCATTTTTGTGAATGGATTTTTCATTGCATCAGAGACATTTTCCGTGGTAGCCTGCTTTATTTTGTGGTCATTGACCGGTTTCGGGCGTTCACCCATCTGCAGGATGCGTTTTTCAGACAGTGTGACAACACAGACTTGCACAGAGCAAACTTAGTTTATACACTTAATTTACACACCAACCACCACAGCAACTATTTTTCATTGCTTTGCGATTTTCTTTAAACTAAGTATATCAACGCCGGGAGGGGACCAATGCCGGGGCAGAGGTGGCAAATCTCTTGACTCCTGCTGCTGCAGGACGTCTTCCAAAATTTCTCGAGAGTCACTGTTTTCTAGGACAGTATAGGTTTAGGATCTTCATAGAGTGTGGGGAATATAGAGTACTCCACTCTCTTGTAAATAGACGTATGTGAGTAGCGTAATTGTGTTTTAATGGATAAATGTATTTATAAGGATGAATGTATTCATAAGAGTGAATGTATTTATGAAGATGCATGTTTTTTTTTATAAGGATGAATGTATTTATAAGGATGAATGTACTTACTAGGATAAATGTAAACACTACACGATCAAAATTAAGAAAATAATGTATTTATGACTGTGCTAATGGTTTAGCAAAAATAAAAGAGTAAAGTAGCGTTAAATTGAAATAATAAGATTGATACTATTTTGTTAGTTTTTTTATTATTTTATTATTATTATTATTATTATTATTATTATTATTATTATATTATTATTATTATTACAACTCCTGAGCAGGCATGGCTATTTCAGGGCGAACCTGAAAAAGATGGGAAAGGTAGAGGATGAGGTATGCCTTTACTGCCCCGGCAGTAAAGACGATGCTTCCCACACATTTTTCTCCTGCGGTCGATGGGAACGGCTGAGAGGTGATCTCGAGGCGGTGATTGGGCGACAGTCCCCAGATACCATAGTCGAGGCGATGCTGGCCAGTGAGGCCAACTGGCAGACTGTAGTTAGGTACGCCAGGGACATTCTTCAGCGGAAGAAGCAGGACCTGGATGACTGCCAAGTGAGGTAATATCGAGGGAGATACCCAATGGGTAAAGACAGAGGCCTAGTTCTGATGTAGTACTGGTCACCAGTGAATCCAGGCTAGGCCTAGCAGCAGGGGGGTGTTTTAGCCGGTAGTCCGATTTGGGAGTCCGGCACTGCAGGGTCTCTGCGTGCGTAAACGCATTTCACCCCTCAAAAAAAAAAAAAAAAAAAAAATATTATTATTATTACTATTATTAGAGTTCATTCGTTCCAATAATACAGAGGGTTTTATTATCAGGTAAAGTGTCTATTAAATATAGTTCAGGTGCAAAGGAGCATTGATGTTGTGCACTTTTCAAAATACAAAAAAAAAAAAAAAATAAGTATAACAACGTATAAAGACCTACAATTTTTTATTTGAAACATTTCTGTAGAAAAATTCATTTAAGGGAGCTTTTAGAGGAAGCAGGGGAGGTTTATGTTTTCCTCTGAAGTGCTATCGTAGTTTATTATACAAATTCTATCATCTAATTAGTATTAATTAGATTTATATAACTTGTCAAACTTTCTAAGTTTGAAGAAAATCGGTTGACCGGAAGTGCGTTTTTACTGAACAGTTAGTTACCTATCACTTTTGTTTGAAATTTTTTTCCCCCCTAGAAACTTCATTTAAAGAAGTTTAGGATGAAGTGAGTAGGGGGAGTGTATTTTTCCTCAAACAAGTCATTTTATTAAGTTCAGATTCTGCCCCCCCCCTTGATAAAAAATGGAAGACAAATAAATATTTCGTAAAAATTATATGTTTGAAGAAAGATTTGCCAATTATAAAACTATGTAAACTGCAGTAAGAGAAAGTTGTGTGAGTGTTTCACACCAGATTTTTTTTTCCTCTTAGTGTGAAGGGTGAGACTTTGTAGTACTATACTGGTTGTTATTGTAATGTTATTTCCGGATAAAGGACCAAGGCTACACACAAAAAATAAAGAAACAATCGATGTTTTCAAAATGAAATTGTTTTTAATTAAATATGTTGTATAAATCCCATTTTTGAAATAAAAAAATTGAAATTTAAAAATTGAGAAAAATGTCCCTCATTTACAGTGAAAGTCGAATGGTTGTTCCACATCAGACCAATTTTAGAGATCTTTTGAAAAATGATACGTCTTTTAGTGGAGTCTTTCCTTTATCAACTCTTTTATTATTGTATTCTTCTTATAATTCTCTCCTCTTGCAAATATTAAAATTATTTTGTTTATTAACTTCCGCCGGAAGGTATATTTTCTTTCTACTTTAAAATCTTAATCAATTTTATTCTTTTCCCAAGAAATAAATTTGATTTGAAATACGCAAACGATTTTCCTTGTTATACTGTCTGGACACTTGTACATTAAATGATAAATTTGCTTTAAACTTCAGATTTTTCTCAGTTGTCCTAACCTATGGAGGAGTTGTAGGGGGGAAGGGACAAACACCTTCTCAGGCAGATTTAGAACTGATTACATTGTAGATAAAAAAACTCCAATTACACTGAACCAAAGCCGTATAAAATCCATTTTTTCAGAATAAATATTCCTAATAAAAGTGATAGGCTTATAATCTGTGCATCTATAATAGATATTGGATCTATTTTTTTATGAACAAGCTAAAAAGACGATACTGAGACCGTTGGATCTCCTTCAAAACAAGTCCTTAAGATTAAGTTTATGTTTTTTTGAGAAGCATCCCTCTGTGGCGTCCCTCTGTGAAATACTGAATCTGGTGAGTTCCCTCTGCCACACAGAAGACAGTTATTATCTGATAAGTATGTACTCAAAATCATGGCCACTGATCCATTATTATATAATAATATATGTCAACTAAATACCAAATGCTTAACTTATAGATTTTGGATTAAGAAAAATTTTCCAAATTATATAGAAAGTTTTCAGAGCATTTCTTGTTTAAAAGAAAAAGTAAAACCCCAAGTTAAACTACCTACTTTTAGTAGTCAGCTCTTTCTGGCTCAAATTAAATTAAACATTGCCTTTTTAGAGGATTTTTCCAAACTGCCCAGAATCTTCAGAGACTCAGCCTTATTAGATACACTTCAAAATCTATGGCCTGAAACTTACTGTGTATATACGGACGGTTCTAGAATAGAGGATGCAGTTGGATGTGCAGTGTACGATCCTCAATCAGAACACATAGAGAAATACAGCTTACCATCAGTAACATCAGTATATACGGCTGAAATGGTAGCCATTGATCTGGCACTACAATACATATCTACTCTCACTCACATAATAATAAACCATAAAATATACCAATATACCAGTGACTGACAAAGTGTACTTCAAAAATTAAAAAATGTCGGAAAGTCCAAAGATATTAACACTTAGAAACAGGCATTGCAGAGACGGTCCATGCACTAAGAAACAAAGGTGTTCATGTGAGTTTTGGATGGGTAAAAGGGCATTGCGGTTTAAGAAACAACGAAATAGTAGACAAACTAGCACGAGAAGCAGCCATTCACGGAGAACTATTAAATCTCCAGCTACACTATAAAGACTACTATCGTCACTTGTATAAAAATGGGTTTGCTAAATGGGAAAATTTATTAAAAAACTGTACAAAAGGGTATTTTTACAAATCTAACATTAGAAGTCTCGGAAGACCATGGTTTAAGGATCATGTATTAGATAAATACATGGTGACTACAATCTGTCGTCTGAGATCAAATCACGCTATTTGCAGAGCCCAATCTATGCAGAATTGGGCAAGTAGTGAGCACTGTGTGCCCCTCGTGTGAAATACGTGAAGATTTCAAATATTTCGTCATGGCCTGCAGTAAACATCAGACTGATAGACTAATTTTCCAAGATAAAATTATAAAGTACTTTCGAGAGAGTGCCGCCGTCTATGAAGAAATCTTGTTTTCTGATTAATATAGAAGTACTCAAGATATTATACGAATAGGTAAATAAAATCCATCAATCATGAAAATTTGGAAGCATTTTTCAAATACAATTTACCACTTCAACTGGAATTGTTTATCGTCTATTACAACACTGAACATTTATTATGTTGCTGGCTGCATGTCTAAAGGCTAATACCATTAAAAAAAATAATAAAGTTGCATTTCGGCGGTAAGCCGATATTCTTCAAATTTGGAATTGTAGTAATGCTTTTAATGTAAAATAATATTATAGAGGTGTTAGAACTACAGATTCGACTGATGTGGTATTTTCAAGGAAAGCTTAATGCTATCTATTGTTCCCCCGAAAACCCCATCGAAAAATTCTATTTTCCACAGAACAATTTTTCAAAAATATGAGATATTTATATGTGTTATATTATTATTTATGCGTAGTATACGAAGTTTAAAGAAAATTATTGGTACTATTTTCGAGAAAATTACGAAAAACAGGGAGGGGAGAGATTTAGTCAAATTGCACTTCCGGTTGTTGGATTTTGTGCCCGAACGTAACAGATAGATGAGGTGGTAGTAGTGCTAAAAAAAACAACGAAATATCAGGTTTGAGCTTATTGCGATTTCTAAGTTTTTGAGATATTTTGTTAATGCACACACACACACACACACACACATACCATAGTTACAACAGTAAGAGAATATATTAAATCTATTGTAAAGTTAAAAATATTCTTTCCGCTCTGTTAATTCTAAATTGGAAAGGTTATATTACATACAATGCCACTTTTATTATAATTATAATAATAATTATTATTATTCAGATTCAAGCTAAATAGCTAATTTATGCAACATTGTAATGCTGAAATACTTCCGGTCGTATGTAGGAAAACACGGGCGTTCGAGAGTTCAAAGAAGAAAATAAATAAAAGTAATAAACGAATAATCTGTAAATTTACACTTTTAGTTCATGACTTTTGATTAATATAACACAAAAACACCCACATACGAGTATATACGCGTATATATATATACACGTGTCTGCGTGTGTGGGTATATGTGTGTCTGTGTGTGTGTGTGTTTGTAACCACAATGCTGCAACCAGATATTAATAATTTTATGTTAATTTATATTAACTTCATAACTAGAGCAACAAAAATACATGTGCACAATAACACGCAGTAGCGTAAATTAGTAAATACAAACACAATATGACAGGGTTGATACATCCTACATATCTCCTCCCAATAAAATCGCAAGGTCATAAATCCCTTTCCCAGTCGCCCGTCTGGCCATCCTATATCACCATCCCAACATTATTACAATTAAATTCAAAACAATGGGAATAATAATACTACCATCCCATTAACATCTATTATATTAATATCTTTGTACCCACATGTATATTAATATATAGATACTAGTGATATTAGGTCAAGCATGCCCGAAGGATGACCTCTTAATATTTAAAGTCACTGTCCCCATAGAGTTTACAATAACTATTTATAACGTGGAGATATTATGGCGGAGAAATATTCGAAATATATGATTAATTCCCAATTGATATGGGATTGTGTCTGAACGCTACTAATGAAGCTAAGATAATCAGAACATACCGGGCACAGTACCAGAGAAATGAAGTGTGGAGAAGGAGATAGTGGCTGGTTTTCTGAAACTGGATTCTGGTATTGAATCATTCTGGGGCATCTTATCAAGGTGAATGATAAAATGCCTTTTTAAGCCTGAGGGAATATAATAAACATAGCCACGTATTCATAACTGTGAATAATCACAGAATTCATTGACTCATTTGCTCTAAGCACAAGGTTGTTGTTGGTGTTCTCTTGGCTCTGAGAAAGAAAAATCTGAAACAACTTCGCTCATATACAAGCCACTGCCCATCTGATATGTCTATCTATAGGCTCCGCATGGTAAACTGAGGAGACACCTGAAGAAGCTGGATATAAAAGAGCGATAGCATGTGCAGGTTATGTGGGTACAGGGAGGAGAAATCCAGTGTAATAGGATCCGAAGACAGGATCGAAAGGAGAGAGAGACAGTCTGACTAGAGAAGGAGAAACTGTTTAAATACAGCTGTGTCAGCCATAGGAGGGAGTCCACTCTGCTGTCTTGCAGCACAGTTCATGCAGCAGTCACAAAGCAATCATCGACCTTTCTCTTTACCTCTCACTACCATTTTATATATTTTAGTGTAAAGTCCCATTTTAGTGTATACAACCCATTTTCTCTCCTTCTGAAACCCATTATACCCAGACATCTCCTGATTGCGTTTAAAAGGCTGCGTACCTACCAGTTCTTGAAAGATGATATAACTTCTCTGAGATTTTAGGTTTTGTTAGGAAATGAATGAATTTTGATAGGCAGGTTCTGGATAAATTGCTGAGACGTCAAATGAGAGGGAGCGATGCAAGGTAGTATAATTACTTCTCCCCCCAAAATATAAGATGCGTAAGAGATTGATTACAAAGGTTAATCAATTATGCCTTAAAAGATCTATTGTAGGTTCTTTACACTCAGTTTTTGCATTTTGACCTGTACATTGTAAAATGTGAGCTTGAGTAGAGGTGAACGAACTAGAGTAGAGCCTAACTCCAAGTTGTCCAACACATCGGCTACAGGTATTATGTGGAAGATATTCGATATCATTGTGGGTATTTTGTATTATTTGGCTATGATATCCTGATAAAAATAAGACAAGATTGTTTGCTGCAGAAGTAGATAATCCATTTCCTTCTTGCGGGAAGCGGGAGAAAGCCTTTTACGGCAGTGAGATTTTTTATAGTGGAAATTCAGAAGGAAATAACCTCCTTTAGGATTGCAGTGGTGAAGTGTTTGACCCAAAGACTAACATTAACTATCTTGATCAGAGCAGCATTCTGATATCCTAAAGTAATCGTGGAAAAAGCACGTGTAAGCAGGGCTGAGCAGCAGAGCAAAGTTCCTTTTTCTTCTTATAAATAACTCCATTAAAATAGGAAATTATTGGATGTTCTATAAATATTTACATGTCTAGCAAATATAGCATTAAGGGCATTTTAATTAGTGAAAGAGAATTTCATTTATTAACTACATCAAAAGCTCTTTCGAAAGTTCCCTTATCCCCAGTTATATATATCTACTAACTGATAGTTGTATCCGGTCTTGCTGAAACCTCTACAATAAGACCATCTGGCTATAGATTGCCCTAAGCAACACTTTGAATAATACAAACGTAATCTCCGGTTGAATAGAATTCCAGAGTGTGCCATATCTCAAACTTTGCTTCCAATTATTGTTATTAATTTACAGTTATTCAATTGCATATTCCAAACAATTTTATAACAGTTGGATTATTTTTTTTTTGTTTAAATAATTAGCGTAATTATAACAACAACCAGTGAATCGGGTGTGAAACACTCACGCGACTTTTACCTATTGCAATTTTCCCAGTTTTTAATTCAAACACATTTCTTAGCAAATGGCAATTCTTACTTGTTTAGTTATCCTCTATGCCAACAGTGGTGGTACCATACATTACACTGACATGGTAATTTATCGGCAAGCTAAAACATTTCTTATTGCATTTTTCCATTGAATTGTATCACTTGGAGTAAGAGAAAGTCATGTGATATTTTTTTTTTTTTTTTTTTTTTTACTTTCTCTTACTCCTAGTGAGAGGAAGTAATGTAATTGTGCCAAATTTTCGATATCGATTTTTCACCGGAAATATCCATTTTGAGGTCCCCTGAATCCAAAAAACTGGTTTTTAGAAAGTGGTATGTGTTTGCGTTTGTGAATAGCATTGCTTAAAAACGAAAAATCGTAGAAAGTTCAAACTTGATATTCCTTTTAGGTATCATCATGGGATCCGATAGTAGCTTATCTGTCAAAATTCCTCAACCGGAAGTACCATTTTACTGATTTTTTTTTGTTTTTTCCACTTTTTGGGATTTTTCTCAAAAATGGCTCCGTCGTATTACTTCAAACTTGATATATATAAACTGCACATACAAAGTTCTACAAATTTTATTTCTAACATTTATTCGGAAAAATTGATTTAAGGGTACTTTAAGGGGGAGAAGTGGGGTTACGGATTCCTACCATAGTTGCACGGGCATAGTTGATACAGGTGCTATTATAGTTGATTATATAATTGTACCATTCAAATTAGAAATAAATAGATGGCCAAAATTCCGAGTTTTGAAGAAAATTAGTAAACCGGAAGTGCGTTTTTACTGAATAGTTTTTTCAGTACATTAACTACTGAATTTGTCAATTACAATTTTGAAAACTGGAGTAAGAGAAAGTTGTGTGTCCGGAGGCCGGCAGTGCACTGAGAAGGCTCCGGGCGCTAATGACCACAGATGTTAATGCGCCTTAAATTAAAAAAAAAAGAAGATGTTTTCGCCTCGAATACTATAATAGCCTCAAATAATACATTTTTTTTCTAAATAGTAATATTTTGTTCATTAACACACACATCCTTACCATTCGCGGAAAACAATTTTTTTTTTATTCAGGGGAAACATAAAATTGATTTCCGGTGGAAACTGAATTACCACAAAAAAAATTGACGGATTCGCAATACTTTCACTTACCAGGCGGGGGGAGTCAAAGAAAGTAAAAAGAAATTTAATTAGATAATACTTATATGAAAAGGAAAAGTTTTAAAAAACTTTGACTTATTTATTAAATACAAAACACAAATTTTTCACATTAAAATTTGGAGTTTTGACTGAATAGTCCCAGGCATTTTCAATTATGTAGAATAAATTAATAATGCCTGTAGTAACAGCGTTAATTTCAAGATGTATGGTAACTGTTACGATAATTTTGTAGCAAAATTGTTGAAATATTGTTTACATTAACATTCACAGCGTAATTGTATGTAACAATTATTATTAATATAGCTGTTGTAACAAGCAATACATGCTGCTAAACTAAAATGTATAAATTTACCTACTAAATTTATCTACATTCGCTACATTCCAGCCTCCCTTCATACGCCCTTGTTCCCATAATTCTTTGCTCTCGCTTGTTATTCACCCACACTCTGGATATTTACTGCTTGAAATACTTGAAGTAATTTATGTTTATGTTTGCGCATGCGTAGCTGGGATATAATTTATTTCCAGTTATTTACTATCTAAAACCTAAGTAAGTTCATAGTTTTTATTATTTTGAAATTCTGTTGACGAACTGTTTTTTTTTTTTTGTTTTCTCTTATTGCTAAGGTATTGGCAGTAAATCAAAGACCTGACATAATCGCATAATTTTCTCTTACTATATGAGTAAGAGAAAGTAAGAGAAATTAAAAATTAATACAATGCATTTCCTAACAAAAAGACTCCCGGAGACGACCTATTACCAAACATTCTTTTAAAAAATCTACCCTCCGAAAGGTGTCGCCTTCTTAACTGCAATCTTTAATGCATGCCTCCGAATGGGTTACTTTCCCAAAAAATGGAAGAATGCGATAATAGTTGTATTCTACAAAGCCGGTAAAACCAAAAATCGACCCGAACAGTCTACTAAACCCAAAAATCGACCAATTAGTCTACTAAAATCTCCCTCAGAAATATTTGAGAAAATAATCTATAGACGACTGTTAAAACATTCTGACTGACAAAAACACAATTCCACCACATCAATTCGGATTCAGACCAAAACACTCACCAGTACATCAAATTAAGAGAATTACAGAATACATAGTGCACAACTTTGAAAAAAGGAAACATACTGCAGCGATATTTCTAGACGTAGCCGCTGCATTTGACTCAGTTTGGCACTCAGGACTACACTACAAACTCAAAACACAAACGCACCAGACTACATTACTCAAACCATAGGATCCTTTTTAAGAGACAGAACATTTCAGATAAGACTCAACAACACATATAGTACTAGACGCCAAATTCTAGCGGTATTACCGCAAGGAGCAATCATCAGCCCTAAACTCGTTAGCCTTTATTGTTCGGACAATCCTGAACAAGCTTCAGCCACTTTAGCTACATACGCAGATGACACAATGATAGCCTCAACTAACGATAACATTGACCAAAGCATCACTGACTTACAAACAACTATAGACATCATTACAAAATGGTTCCAAAAATGGAAACTACGTCTCAACACCACTAAAACAGAAGCAAAAATTTTTTCTCTTCGGAGATTTCAAAAGGAAGGCCTTCGGCGACTAAAACTAAACAACCAGGAAATACCCTGGAAACCGAAGGATCACGCTATCTTGGTGTAATCCTTGACACAAGATTCACCTGGAGACTACACATTAACAACAAACTACAACAAGCAACAGCCGACTGAAACAGTTATATCCACATAGAAATAGAAACACGCCACTCAAACACTCCTGTACAGTACTTCTTTATAAGACGGCTCTCAGACCTCTGTTGACATACGCTTGCACAATCTGGATATCTGCCAGCAACACACTCACGAAACGACTTCAGACATTTCAAAACAAAGTACTCCGAATTGCTTTAAGAGCCCCTTGTTTTACCAGAAACACACAAATACACAGAGGACAGAGACATTACAGATATTCACACACACACATGACTAAATTAACAGAAAACTTCTTCCTTATATTTCACACACTATCCTCAACGTCCCACTACAACATAGGCGAACCTACTGAATCTAAAAGACTGAAACCGCGACTCTACCAAGATTTATGAATAACATATTTTACCTTTAATCTCTATGTGTAAACCTCTTGGTGAGCTGGCCCATATTATTATTTGTAAACAAATAAAATAAAAATTAATAATATTTCTTTAGAAAAAAAAATCAAATAAAGAAACAAAATATGTACAACTACAAACAAACTGAGTTTTATAAATTGATTTATGGACAAATATAATGGAATATGGATTAATATTAAGTAAATTCTGCATCAGGGCAGCCAACGCTGTTATTCTACATTCATTATTGTTCGCTCGGTCACTCTACCCGTCTATATACACTCTTCTCTCCTTCCTCGATATAAACTGAGAGTAAACGTATTCTATTTTGGGTTACCATTTCAACATTCATCTGCTCCCAATTAACAATATTTCTTTTTTTGAAGGCTATAGATAAGGTGATAGGGAAATTAATCCTAAAATAATTGCCTTAAAATCGGTATTTAAATAAATTATTTGACTGAAAATGTATCTCATATAATAGTTTTACATTTTTCCATCAGTAACATAAAGAAATACGTTTTTTTTTCTTCTTTGCCGCAGCAAGCACTGAAAGATATATGTGAGAGTAATACATTTTCACAAGGGCACTAAAGAAAAACATTGAAAAGAGTTCTTATTTTCCCAACCATTTCTGTTATGTATTGCATAGTTATGTGTATGTGAGTTTGTGTGTGTTTTATGTGTTTGTACAGCTAGAGAAGGAAGATCTAATCCTAAATTGGACCACCAGATTTCATACTCCATATGTGGTTGGTGTATTTGTGTGCGTGTGTGTGCGTGTGTGTGTGTATATTATGTATGTAGACATGTATTCATAGATATGTTTTCAGTATGTATGAGTAAGGATTGGCAAGCCTGCGAAATGGAGAAATAGCACCCAACTATCTGCAAGAGCATCCCCCCACCATATCTATCAAAAACCTCAACTTCATGTCGAAATACAACCGCCGCTGTCGCCACCCTTCCCCCTTTCACACACACTTACCCAACTATATATTCGTCTTTGCTCAACCTTAGTAAATAGTATAAATCCTTCTCAACGTTCAAAAGGAGGAGGACCATGAAAATGTTGAGAAAGTTCCAAGTTATCATGCAACCTTAAGTTCATTTTCCCCGTCGTCCAATTTCAAGTTCTGTGGTATCTACTTAATTTTCACTATGTATGTAAATAGAGTCACTTTAATAAAGTGAAGTCAGTTAACTGTCATTAAAGTATTGAGAATATTTGATAAAGTTTTTATGGAGAGAATAGCAAAAATGATTATCTACATAATTGTAATCATCTTTTAAATATTAAGAACATAGCAGTGTATGGGAGAATGGATCTAGGCCAGCCTAGGATTAGAACAGCCTTTCTGCATAATTTTTGCATGCCAGAACATGAGGCAGCAAAAATTCTATATTTTGACCCACATCCTTAAACAGACATATCATATCTGTTTGTATCATATCCTCAACATATTGGTAAAAGAGAACTAGAAAATGCATTCAGTAGAAATCATCGACTATAAGAACATCTTGAATCGCATTAACCCCAGTGATGGCGTGTTGCTTTAGAAAGAAGAGGGCCCGATTCTATCCTAGACAAGATTTTCTTTCGTCCTCAAAACCTCTACAGCTCTGATCTAATATCTAGGACACGCGATTTCCCTAAAAAAGTTCTGCACTTAGGCCATCAATAGGCGCATTGTGCCCCCTGTAAGGCAGCTCACATCAGCCCTGCCTCTTTAAAAAAAAAAAATCTGGTGTGACACCAGTTTTCAAAATGTAATTGACAAATTTTGGAGTTTGTGTACCAAATTTAATGAAATTCCTCGAAAACTGAAAAAAATGTTCAGTAAAAGCGCACTTCGTTTACTAATTTACTTGCAACGCGGAATTTTAGCCGTCTATTTATTTGTAATTTATTTTGTTTGGATGGTAGAATTGTATAATCAACTATGATAGCACTTTAGAGAAAAACATAACCCCACTCCTCCCCCAAATGTGCCCTAAAATGAATTTTTCCAGAGAATTGTTTTAAATAAAATTGTAGATCTTTGTATGTTTAATTGATATACCAAGTTTGAAGAAAATCGTCGGAGCCATTTGAGAAAATCGCAAAAACGTAAAAAAACAACTAGTAAAGTGGTACATCCGAGGAATTTTGACAGCTGACCCATTGTCAGATGCCATGGTGATACCTACACGGAATATCAAGTTTCAACTTTCTACGGTTTTTCGTTTTTGAGCTATGCTGTTCACACACACACACACACACACACACACACACACACACACACACAGACCATTTGCTAAAAACCACTTTTTTGGACTCAGGGGACCTCAAAACGGATATTTCCGGTGAAAACTCGATATCGAAAATTTGACACGATTATAATACTTCCTCTTACTAGGAGTAAGAGAAAGTAAAAAGTCATCGCTCAGGTAAGAGAAATCTCCGAACCCAGGTTCGACACCAAACAGGTGCTAAATTTTTTTGAAACTCGTTAGTGCTCCACAGACTCTCCAAAAAGATGAAACGGTGTTTCGTCCTTTTGGCCACATTTCTACAGAGTGGATCCAGAATGAAACCCATACTAGGTAGATGCTTTCTTAAAATGCCCAGAGCAATGATTCTCCTTAGCCCTGTTTTATTTTACTAAGGAGATAGGTTATGCGAGTCTTTGAAGGGCCCACAAAAAAAAATCATGGTTTTCCTATTGCCCCGCAATGTTTTCCAATAAAGTGTATGTTTCCGGGTAAGGACTATTTTTCATGTTTTTGTAGGAGACGCCGTAGAAAGGCTCAGGACCAATGAGCGGTCGTAAGTCGCCATCTTTTGCCAATTTGTCGGCCGCTCCAGTACCCAACCTAGCCGGAGGCTATTGTGGTTCCGACGTATAGCAAACAACTCTAACAGAAAAAAATCTTGTGTGAAACACTCACATGACTATCTCAATCTGCTGTTAAAAAAGTTCTAAAATGACAAATTTCCTCAAATATGAATTCCAACATCCCTTAGCATAAATCTCGACTCTGATGGCATTATTGTGTCCAAAAAATCGCCTAGAAACCCTTATAAATCAATTTTACCTATTAAAATATTTCAAATAAAAGTGATTGGTTCATTCAAATCATTGTATTTAGCCAAAGATTTAAGGAAAATCATGCTAATTTTTTCGGGAATTTCCAAACAAACTCAGAAACCAATTCTATAATAAAATCACAAATTCGGTTAATTAATTGTCTTCAAATTTGATATTCTAGCAATGCTTTTAATTTAAAGTTCCTTAATTTTATATGGGTTTAAGTAGTGAGAACACAAACACTTTATCGTATACAATTTGTATAAATGAACAAGTAATCGAAACTTTTAATAGTTTATATTACAAGTAATTTAAATTCATCATAGAATTGACACTTGTCAGTAATATATTATATGATATTTGTAGAAACTATTTCCTTAAGCAGAAATAATCAATTAAGGAATAATTGTAGACCTAGCCAATAAATATGGTGATGTTAAATTTACTGAGAGAGTTTGCCGAATTCTTAAAAAAAAAGAAAAAGAAAAAAGAATTCATTCATAAATTTAGGTATAAATACCTCTTGAACTAAAACATAGTTCCTTAAACTTTAAATTCCTTCCTTCTCCCAGGAACTGTTCCGGGAGACACATCAGTCGTAGATGCCGTGCGTTCACTGTCTGTCTTGGCGGCTTCAAATCTAATTGTGGGATCAATTATCCCACGCATATATTTCGTACGTCTGAAGTGGCATTTTTTTAATGGAAATCTTAAAGTTGCCGCTACCACACAAGGTCTATGGATTTGAGGAGGAGGCGAAACTTTCGTCATTAGTGATGCTTAAACGGAATTTCAACTTCCAGTGGTTTTTTAATGATCGAAATATTTGCCCTAGTAGCTAGAGAAAGTAAAAATACGATTTGTTCGCAAAAAACTAAGTCATTACTCTATTTATATCTGAAAAAGTTATTTTTAAATATCCAGCTGGTAATAAAAAATCAATAATTATTTGCAGTAAAAGACATTTACTATAGGAAAATTAGATTAAGTTCATTTTGCAGGGAAAGTGTCCGGGTATAAATTATGAAGTATATATATATATTTTCCACCCACTCATAAAAAAAAAGGAAAATTTTCACTTTATCAATAAATTTATTTATGATAAGTTTTGTTTCCAGTTTATTAAACACTCAATTTATTTAATTGATAGCACAATATAGAAGAAGTCTGTTTTATTTTTTAGTAACCAATGCCCAGGATAAAGGTATTGCTTTGCATTCACACTAAAAAAAAAAAAAAAAAAAAAAAAAAAAAAAAAAAAAAAAAAGGGGATTAATTATCTGATTGGCTAGTCATTTATAGCCTAGTTTATTACCACTTTATTACCACTAAAAAAAAAAAAAAGTGGCGATTTTTATGGCGATAAAACATGTAAAGCAATTGAATAGTATTAACGATCATGGGGTTAAAAAGGCATTAGCGTACAACTGTATAAACTCTTTATAAATCGCTGAAAATGTTTTTCATGCCAACTAGATATTAATCAAACTACAGCTAAACTGGTTCATCAAAAGATGTGAGTATTTACTCATCCTTGGCTTTTTTAACATAAAAAAAAATTGCTTTTTTTATATTTATATTTATCCAATTAAAAAAAAAAAATGAATTTTTCTATCAATATTTTTCCCAGTTTCAATACTAGACTAAGGAGGACAGCTGACTGAATTACTACAGCTATCGAAAACAAACTATCTTGTGTTGTGATACACTCAAACGAATTTCACTTAATGCAATTTGATATCAATTATAATTTGCCATATTTTTTTTCTAAAACTTACAACTTTTACTTTCTCTGACTACTGTAAGAGGAAGAATTGCGATCATACAATTTTTTATAACGACTTTTCCCCGGAATTACACGTTTGAAGATATCCTGACTTATTTTTTTACTTTCTCTTACTCCTAGTAGGAGGAAGTATTGTAATCGTGTCAAATTTTCGATATCGAGTTTTCACCGAAAATGTCCGTTTTGAGGTCCCCTGAGTCAATAAAAGTGGTTTTTAGCAAATCGTGTGTGTGTGCGCGCACGTATGTATGTGAACAGTATAGCTCAAAAACGAAAAATCGTAGAAAGTTGAAACTTGATATTCCATTTAGATATCACCATGGGATCTGACAGTACGTTATCTGTCAAGATTTCTCAACCGGAAGTACCACGTTACTAGTTTTTTTTTTTTTTTTTTTTTTTTTTTTTTACATTTTTGTGATTTTCTCAAAAATGGTTCCGACGATTTTCTTTAAACTACGTGTATCAACTACACATACAAAGAGCTACAACTTTTATTTGAAATATTTCTCAGGGAAAATTCATTTAAGGGCATTTCCGGGGGAGGGGAGGGGTTAGGTTTTCATCTAAAGTGCTATTTCAGTTTATTAGACAATTCTACCTTCTTAATAATGTTAATTACAATTGAATATGTTGTTGAAATTCCGAGTTTGAAAAAATCGGATAACCGGAAGTGCGTTTATTTTAACACTTTACTAAATGATTTCTTCACTTTTTCACGATTTTCTCAGAAATGGTTCCGACGATTTTCTTGAAACATCGTGTTTAAACCAAATATGCAATGATCTACATCTTTTATTTAAAACATTTCTCTTGGAAAATTCATTTAAGGGCACTTTTAGGGGAGTGGTGGGGTAACAGCTTTCTCTAAATTGCTATCATAGTTAATTATACAATTTGATCATGCAAAAAAAATTAATTAGAAATAAATAGATGGCCAAAATTCCGAATTTTATGAAAATTAGTAAACCGGAAGTGCGCTTTTACTGAACAGTTCAATTTTCGACTTAAATGTTTGCTTGCCTTTGATTTTATGTCAATCGGAGACGCTAAACTTTATAAAAATGACTTTTTTTTGAGGAAAATATACATTCCTCTCACCCCCTAATTTTTTAAAATGAACTTTCTTGGAAAAGAGTCACCCATTAAAAAGTGATAATTCTAGGTAATATTATTTAGACGATAGAATTGTGTAATAAACTGTAACAGCATTTCAGAGGAAAACATATCCAAAAACACCATAAATGAATTTCCCCAGAGAATTGTTTCAATTAAAAGTTGTATAGTAGCTTTTTCCAAGTGTAGTTTAATATAAAATGTTTAAAAAAAAAAAAATTGTTCGAGCTGTTTTTTGAGAAAACTGCGAAAACTGCAAAATTCATTCAGTAGTTCGTTCAGGAATTCATTCAGTACTTCCTGTCGAGGAATTGTGTCAGGTAAGTTCCTGTAGGATCTACGTGGATACCCAAAATGGAATGTCAAGTATGAACTTTCTGCGATTTTTCGTTTATTTTTTTAGCTATGCTGTTACATACACACGGACAGACACCATTTTTTAAAACTACATTTTTGGACTCACGGGACCTCGAAAAGTGTATTTCCGGTGAAAACTTGATATAGAAAAGTGATAGAAATCGCAAATACTTCCTCTTATCAGAAAGTGAAAAAATCTGGTGAGATACACCCACACAACTTTGGGGTCTGAACTCTTACTACAGTTTTCAAAATTGTAATTGACGAATTCAATAGTTAATGTACCAAATTTAATAAAATTCGTCGAAAGCTGAAAAAAACTATTCAGTAAAAACGCACTTCCGGTTTACTAATTTTTCTTCAAAACTCGGAATTTTGGCCATCTATTTATTTCTAATTTGAATGGTACAATTATATAATGAACTATAATAGCACCTGTATCAACTATGCCCGTGCAACTACGGTAGGAAACCGTAACCCCACTCCTCCCCCATTAGTAGCCTTAAATCAATTTTTCCGAATTAATCTTTCAAATAAAATTTGTAGATCTTTATATGTGCAGTTTATATATCAAGTTTGAAAAAATACGACGGAGCCATTTCTGAGACAATCGCAAAAAAATGAAAAAAACCATTCAATAAAATGGTACTTCCGGTTAAGGAATTTTGACAGATAAGCTACTGTCCGATCCCATGATGATACCTAAAAGGAATATCAAGTTTGAACTTTCTACGATTTTTCGTTTTTGAGCAATGCTGTTCACATACTCACACACACAGACCACTTTCTAAAAACCATTTTTTGGGATTCAGGGGACCTCAAAATGGATATTTCCGGTGAAAACTCAATATCGAAAATTTGGCACGATTACAATACTTCCTCTTACTAGGAGTAAGGGAAAGTAATAAAAAATATCTTGTATGAAACAATCACATGACATTCTCTTACTCCAAGTGATACAATTCAATGGAAAAATGCAATAAGCAAATGTTTTAGCTTGCCGATAAATTACCATGTCAGTGTAATGTATGGCACCACCACTGTTGGCATAGAGGATAACAAACAAGTAAGAATTTCCATTTGCTAAGAAATTTGTTTGAATTAAAAACTGGGAAAATTGCAATAGGTAAAACTCGCGTGAGTGTTTCACACCCGATTCTCTGGTTGTTGCTATAATTACGCTAATTATTTAAACAAAAAAAAAGATTAATCCAACTGTTATAAAACTGTTTGGAATATGCAATTGAATAACTGTAAATTAATAACAATAATTGGAAGCAAAGTTTGAGATATGGCACACTCTGGAATTCTATTCAACCGGAGATTACGTTTGTATTATTCAAAGTGTTGCTTAGGACAATCTATAGCCAGATGGTCTTATTGTAGAGGTTTCAGCAAGACCGGATACAACTATCAGTTAGTAGATATATATAAGTGAGGATAAGGGAACATTCGAAAGAGCTTTTGATGTAGTTAATAAATGAAATTCTCTTTCACTAATTAAAATTGCCCTTAATGCTATATTTGCTAGACATGTAAATATTTATAGAACTTCCACCAATAGTTTCCTTTTTTAATGGAGTTATTAGTAACAACAAAAAGAAACTTAGCTCGGCTGCTTAGCTGTGCTTATACGTGCTTTTTCCAGGATACTTTAGCTCTGATCACGTTTGTTAATGTTAATCTTTAGGTCCAACACCTTACAATTGCAACCCTAAAGGAGCTTTCTTGGTTATTTCCTTCTTGCTTATTTCCAGCCACTATAAAAAAATCTCATTGCATTGAAAGGCTTTCTCCCCCTTCCCGCAAGAAGGAACATGGGTTATCTACTTCTGCAGCAAACAATCTTGTCTTTTTTTTCAGGATATCGCAGCCAAATAACACAAAACACCCACACTGATATCGAATATCTTCCACACAATACCTGTGCCGATGTGTTGGACAACTTGAGGTTAGACTATCGTTCAACTCTACTCAAGCTAGTCATTCACATTTTACAATGTACAGGTCAAAATGCAAAAACTGGCGTGTAAAGGACCCACAATAGAACTTTTAAGGCATAATTGATTTACCTTTGTAATCAATCTCTTTCGCATCTTATATTTTTGGGGGGAGAAGTAATTATACTACCTTGCATCGCTCCCTCTCGGTGCCGGGATTTGACGTCTCAGCATTCATCCAGATTGATTTTCCTAACAAAACCTAAAATCTCAGAGATGTTATATCATCTTTGAAAAGCTGGTAGGTATTTTTGTTGCTCTAGTTATGAAGTTAATATAAATTAACATAATATTATTAATATCTGGTTGCAGCATTTCTAAAACATACACACACTAACACTCACGCACGTGTGTGTATATATGTGTATACACGTGTGTGTGTATATATGTGGGTGTTTTTGTGTTATATTAATCAAAAGTCATGAACCAAAAGTGCAAATTTACTGATTATTCGTTTATTACTTTCTCTTATTTGTTAGTAAGAGGAAATATTGTAATCGTATCAGATTTTTGATATCGAATTTTCACCGGAAATACACGTTTTGAAGTCTCCTGGCTTGAAAAAGTAATTTTTAAAAAATGAACTCTGTATGTGAACATCATAGCTCAAAAACAAAAGAATCGCAAAATGTTCAAACTTGACACTTCATTTAGTTATCACCATGGGATCCGACAGTAAGCTGTCTGCCAAAATTCCACAACCTATTGAATGGATTTTTCACTTTTTAAGCGATTTTTCTGGAAAATTGCTCCAAAAATTGTCTTTAAACTTCATAGAACAACTATAATGGATGAGTTAGGTGGAGAGAATTTAAGTCTGGTTGATGAAATGAGAAGACTTTGTTGACATTGGTTAACTATATATAATAATAAAGAGACACAGTCTGCCTTGACTTTACAGTAGAGAATGGTTATGGTAGAGTGGTATGAAAATGACACAAAGTGACTGGCGAGATGATGAACTATAGTGAACTATATTGAACTGTATCGAACTGTATTCAACTGTATTGAACTGTTTCGAGCTGTATATCCATGGACTGTCCGTCGCTTTATTTATACAGTTTCTCCCACTCCAGTCCGAGAGAGTGATTGGGTTTGTTTCTCTTCTCTGTACTCTCTTTGGTTGCTGTTACAACTACTACTACATAGCATGAGCTACAACTTTTATATGAAACATTTTTCGGGTGGGGAAAAAATTCATTTAAAACGGCTTTTGCGGGAGGAGTGGGATTATGTTTCCCATACTAAGAACATTTTTTGCCCACTCATCAGACCTCAAAATATTTATTTCCTCAATTTCAAAAAATTTGACACGATCGCAATCCTACTTTCTGTTACTAGCAGTAAGAGGAAGTAGAAAACTAAGAGAGAGACAGAGACAGCTATTATTTAAAAAAAAAAAATCTGTTTTTAATCGATATAATGTTAATCTTAAGCAAATAAAAATAGAGTAATTAAGCTACTATATAGTATATTAAGCTATTATGCAGAGAAGTGGGGGGAAAAGAGTAAAATGGTAAACTAACACTCCGTCACGTATCCCCCCTCTCAGAGGTAAAATAAAGAAAGATAGAAAAGATAGGAAAAAAACAGCTCGGGTCTTGTAGAGTTCAGTTTACCTTATTTATTTATATATAATTCATGTTTTACCTTCCTTACAACATAGTACACTTGAAACACATTTAGAGCTTAACTGAATATAAAAAAATTCAACTTCTTCCACAAACTGGCGTTATGCGAAGACGAGTTAAAAACATTTAAAAATTTCATTGGTTCGGTAAACATGGGTGTACCTTCATTTTTTTTCGATTAAATAATAATGACTAAAAGACGGCTCTTCTCCGTTAAAACTGAATATTGCCATTTATTTAAATTGTTCAAACTTTTTGGTTATTTAGCAATTTTATTTATGCAAAATATTTCTTTTGGCAGCAATATCATTTTGGCAGGTTTATTTTTTACTTTCTCTTATTCCTTTAGTACATGTGGAAGTATTGCGAGCGTGCCAGATTTTCGAAATTGTATTTTCACCGGAAATACACGTTTTAAGAAACCTCTTACTTATTATTAGTAAGGGAAAGTAAAATTGCCGCGTAAATTTATTAAAAAAAATACGACTTTTTCCAATCCTTATGGATTTCAGACTGTTAGCCGCAACAACAATTATACCATTGCCATTTTCCGCATCATAATATATTCCCCCAAAGCTTTAGTTTAATGGGTGATACAAATTCTCAAATTAGGAGTAAAAATGTTGGCTATCACTGAATTGACACTCACTCTAATTGCACTTTATGTAATTTAAACGTTGAGGAGAGTCTCGAACATATTATGTGCCACTGTCCTGTTTATAAACCTATCAGGGAACACTATTTGGCCAGAGTTGTACAATATTCTGACTCTGATCTTTTATATAAAGTCTTAACCATAAATGGCAAGGAGCACATTGATAAGTTATATAATTTCATAATAGAGTCACTTAAGTTGAGATCTTTTGTTATCAATGAATGAGTTCATTTTTCTTTTGTCTACCTTTTCATTATTTTAGATTTTTTGCCTTTTAAATTTTTGTTTCTTTTTTGTAACTGTAATTTCAAGATAATTATTTTTTTTTTTTAAGATTAATATGTAAAAACTCTATATGATTTATAAATTTTGGTAATAATCTGTAGAACCCCTGTAATATGTAATGACGCTAAATACAGTAACTTATCTATGTATCTATCTACAAATTCTCAAATTGGCGCTAAAAAAACTCTGCGCCAGTGAGAGCTTTCTTAGAATCTCTGGAGACATCGGTAGTCATACTTTGTGGTGGTAGTCATTATTATATAACTGGGTGCCTATGTCGTGGGGCCTAAGCCTATGTGGTTTTTATCCCCCTAATTAATCTCCCCCGGTAGTCTACCGGTTTATCTACAGTATCCTAAAATATCTTTCAGCTCCAACCCTCCCAGGTAGTCCTCAGAGTGATACCCTCCTAAATGCGCGATACCTAGTACCAACGAAACGGGGACACTGGCATAAATAGTGATACACGGTTTCCCTAACTCCATCATCACAGTTCTGACATAAGGGACTAGACGTCCTTCCTATATTATGCGAAACGACATGGATGTCCAGTCTTTTTTGCATAATATGACTGGACACCCATTTGTGTAGTGACTGGACAACCATGTGTGTCCAGTCACTACACCCACCAAGGTCCTCAGTCCTATCCTACTAAGGGACAGAAGGGAATCTGAGACCCCCTGCTTAATCCTTTTCATAAATCTTTTAGCCTGGAGGTACCCTGCGTGCCCTTCCAGCATGACTCGAAAACTCTCGTCTCCCAAAAACTAATCTGACTATCACAGAACCTCTTAGTGTCGGCAAGGGCTGGCTCGGGACCACAGAAAGGTAAGGAGGATCTGTCCCTAGCCAGTCGATCCGCTCTCTCATTGCCCTCTATTCTCGCATGTCCGGGTACCCAGTAGAGCTGCACTTTGCTCCTCCGAGATAGCCTTGTCCTACATTCTCCCACCAATTTGGAACTCCAACACAGCTTGCTCAAAGTCCTCGGTGCAGCCTGAATATCAGAGAATATCCGCACCTCTTTAATCTCTCCCTGCCATTCCCCCGCATGGCAGCAGCATTCAATAGTACTAATGACCTCAGACTAAAAGACAGTGGCCATACCACCAAGGCCACACATCTCCCCCAGTCTAACTCCTGCAACCATGCCCCCGCTCCTGGCAGACCAGTTTCCTTCTGTCAAGAGCCATCCGAATAGCAGCGAATAATTCCGTTACCCGCCTCCATTAGCCTTGTGAGAGTATCCTCCGTAATTTTTTGTGGAGTTAACTACTAGTGTGTGATTCTACAGAGAGATGCCTAAAATGATGCAAAACAACCACGTTAGTATGGACTTGTATTCCTTAAGGTACATTTTACCTATATTTAATTAATTTGATACAATAATAATCGATGTTGCTTTTCTCTTAAAAATTACTTTTCAATTAACTCTTCTTGTTAGTATTGGCAAAAGTTTTTATATACCTTTTTTTGATCAAAATTACAAAAAGGGAGTAAAAGTAATTTTAATCAACTAATTAAATTAAGTTTCGTAATTAGTTTGGTGTTAAAGAGAGAAAATGAGTTTTATCAAAGTTTATCGGCGTGTGCACGGGCGGAAGGTGAGATCAATTAAAGACGTTAAACTAGCAAATGAGAGGTACACTTTTAATTTTTATTTTCTGTTAAATAAGAGTTGTTTTTTTTATTACTTTTTATACCTGTTTGGAATACTCTTAATATATATATATATATATAAGGTCCATGATGTCAATGATTCAAACTACGAGAATCAATTTATAATAATCAATGATTCAATGAAGGCCAATTTGAGGGTAATCTAAAGTGGATAGAAAGTTTCTTTGCAATAATGTCCGAGTCATTAACGGATTTAAACAAAAATCCCATTTTTCGTGTTTCTATGATCTGTCCTATTTTGATCAGGTAAGCGCATCCCAGGTTTAATTGTAAACAAGCAAAACGTAAGAATAGTAGCGGGCCGCTATGACTAACGTCACTGGAACGTCTTAACAAATTACACCATCATTGTTGTTGTGGTTGGTTCCGCAGAGCTGCAAAGCATCAGAGACATTTTCCGTGATAGGCTGCTTCTTTTTGTGGACATCGACCGGTCTCGGGCGTTCGCCAATCTTCAGGATGTTTTCGTCAAACAGTGTAATAACATAGGCTTGTACAGAGCAAATACAGTTGTTACACTCCAAAACAACTGTATCAATTGTATTTGCTTTGTGCAAGTCAATGTTATTATACTGTTCGACAAAAACATCCTGATGATGGGCGATCGCCCGAAACCGGTCGATGACTACAAAAAAAAGCAGGCTATCACGGAAAATGTCTCTGATAACACCATCATTGGTTACTTCTTCCAACATTGGCTTTTTGTCTGCAAGAATCAATACAATAAATTGGCGAATGGGTTTCAACAATTGATAGATCCAATCACTCATCTTGAAACTATCTGTAGCGGCAAGAGCAATTATCTATAGCCGACAATGTGAAGGATTATAGAGTGATCAGATAAACTTACAAATCCAGATCCACCGGATTAACTTCAACTTTAAGATGTTTGCCAATCTAGCCACCTTTGCTCAATTTTATGAACTATTTCCCCAAAGTTCTCAAATGCAGTTCAAGTCAGTGGTACCTGCCACTCTCTTGTTAATGCCATAGAGGCACCGTCACCTCTTCCCCTATGGATGGAAAAAATGGGATAGAAAAAGAAAGATGGTAAGGAATTTTGTTTAACACCTCCAAACCTCAGTATCGAATATCAAAAGATAGTGGGGTGGAATTATGATGTGGTATTTTGTGGTTTCTAAAAGGGCTACAGTCCAGATCCCCTAGTGCTAAATTTTTGGGTCCATCAAACGGAAAGAACATTGGAGTATGGAAAGAGTAGGGGAAGCTGCCATGTGGAGTGTGTGGTCCTTTCGCCGCTTACGAACGGGGCAGACCTATTCTATAAACCCCTCACTTGCAGGGAAATAAAAGAAATAAATCACTATAATCCTAAACTTTATATTCTATTTAAGTAACATCGTATACGAAAGTTTTGGAGTAATATCATCAACAGTTTTTTTTTTCCAGGGTTCGGAATCACCCACCCCCCCCAATGGCTCCAACAATTTTCATTATACCTGAAATCGTGTTTGCCCAAATATAAGCAGTAAATTTTGTAAACAAAAAATTTTTCAGGAAAAATAATTCAGGATGTTTTTCTGGTGGATTTATTGCAAATATTATTGGGATCTGATGTAAAAGCTTAACGCTACTGTTACCCCAGGATTTCCTCCCAAAATCAATTTTTACCCATGAATCTGATATTTTTTTTTGTAAATACATAGTATGCGAAGTTTTAAGAAAACTGTCGGAGCCATTTTCAAGAAAATTACTAAAAACTGGAGAAAAAAAGCGCTAATTTGTTAATCTGCTTCAAAACGTATATTAGTCGCTATCACCTTCATAGATGTAACTAAATTTGAGTGTAAATTCCCGAATTGATGGTCAAATTCAAAACTACACAAAGGGAGAGAATATTTTTCACACCTATGTTTCACCTTTTTTGTTTATTCTAATTTCTAATTTGACATTAGTCCACACCATCCATCATCACTGGTTTTGGCGTTTCAGTCCATTTTGGCCAACTCTGGCCTGATTAATGAACACATATTAAAAAATTCAATTATACAATTCAAATCGATTTAATTACGTATTATTCCTTTATACCCATACAAAATACAATTTCTTGTCTATCTATTAAATAAATTTAATAAATTTAAAAAATTTAAAAAAAACTTTGCCCACTTTAATATTGAACACAAATCATTTAATTGAATTTATAACTGGTTCGCGTGGGTGGTTTTTAAAAAAAAAATAAAAACCTCTAATTGATATTCCTTTAACTTTATTTTTAATTTTTTTTATTTGAGAGGAGAGGGGTATGATCCTGATATTCTGTTTGATGTTTTACTTTATTTGATTATGTTATATTTAGTTTCTTTTTTTTTTTATTCACCAACAAAAATTCCTTTACTGTAACATTTTATCTTCTTGTTAGTTAGTTTTCTTTTAATAGTTTTTCGTTTTTTCCACAAAATGAATAAAGAAACCTCGTGTGAAACATTCACAAGTCTTTCTTCTGTCACTGTGAATAATCACAATAAAAATTATTGAGATTTGTTTTCGTAAACATATATTTGCCTATAAGTGATCCAGAGCCCTTATATATTGTACATTGTTTTACGACCAGGTAGCTGAATATGGCTGTATTGCAGTCCGTGGACAGACTTATCATCATACCCAGAAATATTGGACGTGTAATTTAAAGATTTAACTATCGGAAAAAAAAACCACCATCTCGCAAAGATGTATCCATAAACCAAAATGCCCAGAGAGAGATATGATTATTGAAAATGTGGCTGGGTCCGCAATGCTGGATAACATCCATTATTTTATCCGTCGTAGCATGCATGTTAGATTTATTCCTGACCGGTTTCGGATATTCATCCATCGTCAGAGCAAATTCACCAAGTTTGTGTAGACCTTCCCACATACATACAACCAACAAGTGTGAGTCTACAGAAACATTTAGTTGAAGTGAACTCTCTACACAAACTTGGTGAATTTGCTCTGACGATGGATGAATATCCGAAACCGGTCAGGAATAAATCTAATATGCATGCTACGACGGATAAAATAATGGAGAGATATGATTAATTACCTTCGTCCGTGACTGCCACTGTGACATCTTCCCATTTGCCCTGTTTGGACCCCCAATAACACTGCCAACAACCCACTGTGCTCATCCATAGGGATGCTGTGAAGCTATCCATGTGCCTGGAAACTTGAGAGACATGTGCCTAAAAACACGCCAGAACCAAGACACGTTCAAAATTACAAAGAAGAGTAGAAAGGCGGCTAATTTAGCTAACCTATCCACCACTTCATCTGGATGACACATACGGTTTTTTGTGAAGTACATCTAAGTAAGTATTTGTAAGTACTCGTGTATACGGTTATACATACAAATGATTTGAGACATAATATCTACAATGTTTTTTAAACTTTCAAAGGCCACCAGTTGAAACTACAGCTGTTTCATGTTTCATGTCAAAGTTTCATGTTTTCATGACTAATTAGATAAGTGACCAAAAAAACAAGAATAAAATTAAATCAAACCAATCTACTATATACATACATATTCGCTTCACACAGTAATCTATAAGCACTTAACTGTTTAATAACTGGGTAAATTTAGTTTATTCTTGTAATTCTTTTTCTAATTAGTTATGTAATAAATTATTATAATACACTCGTAGATATTTATACTTCTATTATTAAGATTTAATTCTATTTCAATGGTAATATTATATGGAAATTTGAATATAGCAATGTATTATATGTATTTGTAATATTTTCTTTTCTTTTCGCCATTGAAGACTCAAAGATTCATTTCTCCAAATTGCTTCATTTCTTTATGGACTTTTGAATCGTCAGTCAATATTTTTTTCCCCTCCACCAGTAGCTCTGTTTTACATTTGTTTTTTTGCCCAGACTTTTCTTGCCTAATATTTCACATGAATTTTTGATGGAAACGTGATAAATTTGCTGACCTCCAAGATTGAAACTCTAGGAGGAAATTTGCTGATCCAATTTCTCTTCACTTGAGGACAAATTCCAATAATAGTCTTATTCTGTTTCTTTAACAAAATAAATAAAATAAAAAAAATAGTAAATAGGAAGGAAAAAAATGTATAATAGAGAAAAAAGAAAAACTTTAGAAAATTCTCCAATAAAATTTTCTAGTTGATTTTCCTAGTTTTAATCTTGTGATTGCAAACTCTTACCCAAGTCATATAGTGCAATAAATGCGAATCCATACTCCTTTATTTTGGCTGGAATGTTTCCAGGATTACTGGTTACAATGCAAGCATTTTATCCACTCAAGGATTTTCCATCCATATTTTCTTTTTATTTTAATCTTCGCTATTAAAATATTTATGAAAATCATCTTTTTCTTTTTTGTCAGAGGAAATTTTCTTTTACATTTATTTAAAACTAAATTCGTTAAGTATTTTTGAAAAGTAAGGATATAATTTCGGAAAATAGTAGACTACATTTCTGTCGATATCTAATAAAAAGTTTTACTTTATTTCATTTTTTTATGTTTTCTGAAGTGTATCAATAATTTTCATTCCAAATTTATTCTCACAATTCTCATTCCGATCTTCTATTATTTCTAATTTTCTCAATTCTATCTTTTTAAGAATCTAATTTAATTAGTTTTTACTTTCTCTTACAGCTGTAAGAGGAACAAAATATTTGAAAAATAATAAATCGCATGACATTCAAACTTGATATAGAGTTTACGAAACTATCATCGCATCTGACATGTAGTTTTCGGTTCATAAACTTCAATCAAAACTGAAAGCGATGCCTTCACTGATTTTTCTTTTTTGTTTTTCATTTTTTCTTTTTGTAATATTTCTTGAAAATTAGCTTAAAACGAGTTTCTATAAACTTAACTAACTCTACATTAGAAGCAATCACTTTTATTTTTTCCAAGAAAACTTGATTCATAGGGAAACTGGGCGAGTGCTGCATTTTCTTCCGTAAAAGTTCAATTTTGAAAATTTGACATGATATTTCCTTTTACGGACAATAAGAGAAAGAAAAAAATTAATTTCAATTTTCTATAAAATAATGGAATAACATCCAAACAAAATAATTATATCTCAAAGAATAAAATGTCAAAGAGAAATGTGTTTAAAAAGGTGGTTGCATTAAATGCATTGATCCTCAGCAAAAAAATCTGGATTTTTATCCATCGTACTTGTTTCTTTTTGTATTGTTCTGACCTATTTCATCGGTTTTTCATCTATTTCCAGTATATTAGCTATCAAGTTCGTAAAGAGTTGATTTCAACTTTATCACGCATCTCATAGTTAAATCAGAATATGGCTATACTCTGACGATCAATGAGTATCCAAAACCGGTCAGAACCAACAAAAAGAAGCCTGTTACGACGGATAAAATCCAGATGTTATTCAACATGCGGAATCCATATATTCAACAGGTATTATAATTTTTTTTTCTTTTTATTTAGAATTTTACAACTACATGCTCTGCATGTACATATAAAAGAGGCGTAATTAGTGTGAATTATAAGTTATCTGATAACCATCATCAGATACCCAGGAGGTCGCGGGGCTAACGACGCTTCAGTCGTCTTGGAGGATTACCTGGAAGTGAATTTGAAGAGAGAGTGTGAACTAGAGGATTAAGATTGAGGGAGTGATTACTATAGAATTTGAGATATCTGGATTTTGCTAGTGTGTGTATAAATGGAATCTTCAAGTCAATATGGATGTTTGGTTTGAGACGTAAAAAGGAACATCGACGATACGGCGTAGGATGTTGGATTGGAGAGTTTGGAGTCTGTTGAGATTATTTCTTTTTGCAGTCCCATAATGTTCTAGTCCGTAATTCCAAATTGGTGAGAGCGGTATAAAGTCGTCTTTTATTTTGTAAAGTCAGTTTAGAGCGTTTGTCAAGAAGTTCGTTTGAGTCTAGTATGGGGTTCCAAACAGACGTTTGTCTAAGTAAAGTCCTAGATAACGAACATGGTCTGCAGGTGGTATAAGAGTATTGTACAGATTGACTGGAGAGATTACTTTTTTATTTAGAGTGAATACTATAAATTGAAATTTTTCGTGTTGATTTATATTTTCCATTTCGTAGCCAGGTTTCTAATAATTGAAGATGACATTGACGAATATGTTTGGAAATTACAGGATCTTTATGAGGTGAAAGGATTGCTGTATCATCGGCATAAGTAAAAATGGTTATATTGGGATGTGTGGGGATATCAGCAGTTGAATAAAGTATAGGGACCAGGATAGCAAGAATAGGATAAACCGGTGAGGTATATGATTCTTGAGTAACTTGGAAGAAGCGGTCTGTTAAATATGATTTGGGAATGAGATAGAAAGTATTGGGTAAAATGCCTTTGAGTTTCCACAACAAGCCTTCGTGCCATACACAATCAAACGCCCTTGACACGTCCAAGAATACACCAACGCAGTATTGCTTCCGCTCGAGGGAAGTAGCGATATCTACAACGCGATGTGCTTGGAGTGAATGGTGGAGTGTCCATTACGGAATCCAAACTGGAGGTGAGTGATAATTTGGAGAGAGTCTAGTAATGATGAGGTAACGGTAAGGCGTAAAAGAAGTATCTTTTCGAATATTTTTCCTAAAATAGGTACGAGGCTCGGTAAGAGCTTGGGAGATGTGTAGGTTTGTTTGGTTTAGGAATCATGTGTACGGAAGCAAATTTCCTAAGGATAGGAAAGTATGTAGTCCTAAATATTGCATTGTAGATATACGGGGAAGTTGACGAATAATATTTGAAGTTATTAAATCGTAACCAGGGCTCTTCTTCTTAGGGAGGTTAGTGAAGATTGTGTTACTTCAGAAGGAGTAATAGGTTTAAGAGGAAGTGAAAGAGGTAATGGGATGTCAAGTTCACTGGTGATATTAGAAATGTAGTCTGCATCTTGAATGTCGGAGTTTGGGGTAAATGCAGTGGTGGAATACGAAGCTAGAAGATTAGCTTTTTCTGGGTCTGTTTTAGCCCAAGTACCGTTGTCATGGCGTAGAGAAGCTGAGATTATTCGATATTTGAGCAGCGTCTTGTAGCCATATGGAGTTATCGTCAGTTGTTAGAGATGAGGTATAATTGGGGTATTGGTTGTTGTAATATTTGTGAAGTTCATTGTTTAGTTGTCTGGTAAGTACGTTAAGTGAGTGTTTGTGTGACGGGTACCGAGTGCGCTGCCAGAGAGCTCTTGCCCGTCGCTTCCTCGTAATAAGCATCCTTAAATGTAGAGGTAGGTTATAGGAGGTAGAATGTGTCTGGTTGGTCGAAAAGTTTGTTGTGGCTTGCCATATGCTTTTCTGTATTACTTGAGTCAGTTGTTGAACATTTGAGTCTATTTCATTGGGCGTTTCAAGTGATGTTTTCTAGTTGATTAAAGTAATGTTCTAGTCTAGAGATTCCAATCTATCGGTCCGTTAATTAGTGTTTGTTTCGGAGGAGTCGCTTTGGGGTAAATATCCATGGATTACTGGATATAGTTGGATGAAAGATCAGGTAGTATATTGATTCAATAAAGGTTGAGGATATATTTGAGCAAACAAAAAAGTCAAGGAGATCTGGGAGTTTATTTAGGAAGTAGGCCAGTAAGTGGGATGTGAGGGAGTAACACCTCTCCAGGTTAGTTTGGCGTAAGATATTGTAGAGGATGTGGCCTCTGGGATTAGCTGCGCGACTGCCCCAGAGAGGATGTTTTGAATTGAAATCGCCATCGCAGATGAATCGGGATCCCAAGGATTGAAAGAAGAACAGAAACTGATCGGAGGTGATGACATGATTGGGTGGGCAATACACTGAAGCTGTATTTTAAGTAAATGATTCCGAAAGTAAGGAAATTACAGTCGGTTGTAGATAGTTTAGAAAAGCTAGAAAATGAGCCAGTTTCTTGCGAATTAATATTGCAGAGCCACCATGAGCTGTTCCATCTGGATGAAGTTCTGAAGAGCGTATATCCGTTAATACAAAAATAAGATCTGTCAGTAAAATGAGTCTCAGTGGTAAGAGCTATGTCAATTCGTTTGTCATGAAGTAATATACGCTAGTTCTTGATTATGTCTAGTAAGTCCGTTGGCATTCCACAGGAGAGTAGTGAGAGAGTGTTAGTTAAGCGGCATTAGGGAGCTAGGCAAGTAAGTAGAATATTCACTACAGAGATTAATAGGTTTATAAGAGGATCGATAAGGGCTTCGAAGTCTGAAAGAAAGGAGTTAAGGAGAGAAGACATATTAGGCGATGAGGCAGGTGTGGATGGATGTACAGAAGACTGAGCAGGTGCAAGCCCCTCCACCCCCTGAGAATATGTAGATCCATTGTTATTGTTTTATCTGGCTTGAATTCTTGAGTGGCAGGAAGTCAGTAGGTTGAGTAGCTGCAGAGTATCCTGGGTTTGACAATGAGAAGCGTTGAGCAGATGGATGGCTATATGGGCGTTGGAGTTCTCTATATATTGCGCAGCCTTTGTAATTGGCAGGATGTTTGCCATTTTATAATACACATTTGGCGGGAGTGTTGCGTTGCTTGGTACACTCAGGGGTGGAATGCTCTGCTGCGCACTTCACACATCGAGATCGATGTTGGCAGTAGGACTTGCTATGTCCATATTCTTGGCAGCGTTTATACTGAATGATCAGTCGCTGCTTGTGTGGCTCTTCTACTTTAATTTTGGTAAAGCATAATTCTTCGATATCAAAGATATGTTTATTATTGGCATTAGGTTCTAGTTCCACGAAGAACACGGGTAGAGCCTGCTTGGTGACTGGATGGACTACTGGAGACATATTGCGTACAGTATGGCCCAGTTCTGCTAATTGTTGCTTTATTAGTTCAGATGGGTGTACAAGCTTTATCTTGCTGCAGCTGATATGTATGGTATTCAGCTTTTTTGTAGTTTAGATAATGTATGATACCCATATAGCTATCTAGGGTGTTGGCATTAACAATTAGATCGGTGACCCGAGCTTTACAAGTAAAGCAGTCGGCTCCGACTAATTCTGAGAGAGCTTTGTAGAGGTGGCTGGTTCCTGAAGGTTGATAATTTTGTTGGTATTCTGGGGTAAGGTGCCTGTTTGTATGTTACTTGCTGATTTATTTTTCATAGTAGCCATTGTGGTTTGTGAACCCTTCTTATTTTTTTGGAGATGAAATGATGAATGTTTTTTTGCTTTCTTTTTAAGGAATTATTAGTGGTAGAAATGGTTGACTCATCTGAGGAGCTGATGTATGGTTCAACGTTAAGAACCATCAGAGTCGTAAATTAAATATAAGAGGTTAAATTAAATATATATAAATAAATGAAATAATACAATATCACATAAATAAAGAATAATGAATAAATAACTAATAGAAACAAAAAGTAGGATTAATAAAATTATCTTACAACGAATAATTCCCCCCCACCACCACCACCACCACTTAATAGTTTGTAAAATGTCACAAAAAGTTACTCACTTATAGGTTAGTTATTTATCAGTTCAATTTTAGTTCTTAATAAAATAAACTTCAAAAGATAATTATTATACACTTATAAGTACGTAAGTAATAAGTAAATAACATATCAGTTTGTAATATGTAGCACTAATTTACACTCTTTGAAGCACTGGAGAAATTACTCACAAAATGTCGACAAATTTTAAGCAATTTGTTTAGATTTGTTGTCAGCCGTATATTATAATTTAAAGTATTATAATAATTAATTTAAAGTGTTATATACTAAACCCGCTTTGTCTATGTGTATTGAATGTTGACTATCATCATCTGCCTATATTTATCTGTTTTTCAGATTTCTTCAGTCCGGTTGTTCACATCTACTGCTGCACATTTTACCATTTTATACAATTTTTGTCTCGCTCGCAAAACTCTTCAATCCTTCATTAAAGATTTGCCTCATCAATCCAGCCTGTAGCCCAAGACTGAACATGTGTAACCGCCATAATAGGATCTATCCACTTACTAAATATTCTGAAATAAATTGTTCATTTAATATCGATTATCTATAATGTTTGCCCAAAATTTTTCTTTTACATGCAGAAAAAATAAAGGATGAAAGGCTATAAAAATTTTTGACAAACAGGAATTAGGCGACCAGAAAGGCATAAAGCTTACAACTCACTTTATAAATATGATATATATATATAAATATATATATATAAATAGGTTAAAAAATAAGCTTGAATACGTGCTTAGAGTTCTGTATGAGTCTATTGGTCTGCTCAATTCCCTAGACTGAAGTGGGATAAAGACCCCCTCGCTCCCCACTACACCTATCTACAATACCGATTGGTTATATGTCAAAAGCACATACACATACATACACTCCATATAACATCTTTTGTAAAAAAATATTTTTCGGATCTTTCAAGATTGTGAGGTCTTGGCCTTTATATGTGAATACATATAATATATATATTTTATTTTTTTGAGATATTTCATAATATTCACAAGTCAGGAAATAAAGAAGTGCTTCCTTTTTATTTCTTTGTGCCGCAAAACAAAAAGGGGCTACTTTCAGGAAACAGAATGGAAGTAAACAAAAAAATAATTCTAGCGTGAAACACTCACACGGCTTTCTCAATCACACTTCCTTTAAACGATTTTCTTCAAATTTGAAATTCTAGTTATGCTTTTAATTAATTGCTATGTATTAATATAATATAGTTGACCAGAACCATAGGTAAGGTAAATGCTACAGTTACTCCAGAAACCAATTCAATTTTTAATATCAATTTTTCTGAGAAATGTTTCAAATTTCACTTACGATCGTGTCAGATTTTCAAAATTAAATTTTGACCGGAAATACATGTTTCGGAGCTTGCTGAATACGAAAAAAAACAGAATTTTAACGAATGGTCTATTTGTATGTGGGTTGATTGGTTGCGGTTAGCTGAGTGTAGGTGTGTGTTCAGGTGGGTGTGTCAATCTCAGAATAATATATCAATAATGAAAAGTCGTAGAAAGCTTAAACTTAGTATTACGTTTACGTATTACCACCGCATTAGACATGAAAATTTCAAACATAATCCATCAACCGGAAATGAAACTTGACTGAATATTTTTGTTTTCAGTTTTTCATGATTTTTCTCAAAAACAGCTTCAACGATTTTCTTTAAACATCGTATACTATCTGCTCATATAAATACCTATCAAGTTTATTTGAAACATTTTCCCCGGGAAAATTGATTTGTTGGGAGTAGTGGGGGAACAGTAGCGTTATGCTTTCCTCTAATGTACCATTTCAGTATAATATATGGTTTTTACCACCTATATAATATTAATACACATTACTAGCATTGATAGAATTCCAAATTTGAAGAAAATCGGTTAACCGGAAGTGCGATTTTACTGAATAGGTTTTTGAATTGTTTTTTCAAAATTACCTCAAAAAACTGTTACAACGATTTCCTTTAAATTTGGAATGCTTGCTGCATAGATAGAAACGTAATCACTTTTATTTGAAACATTTTTCTAAAAAATTTGATTTTAAAAATATTTTCGAATCGATCAGTTAATTTAAATTTAAATTTACTCAAGCTTTCTTGTGTTTAACCTAGAGCGCTCTGAACATAAGATGTTCAGAAAGTTATATGAGTGTTTCCCTCCCAAATTTTTTTTTTTAATAAACTTCATTCAGTTGGAATAAATATATAAATAAATCTGTGAAATGAAACCTTGTATATTACTCACTGGCAACAATATATAGTTAGCGATGGAAAAATTTAACGATAAAAATTGGCGTAATATTTTGCAAAACACGAATACATGTTCACAACTTAATAATTCCAATTGATGCAAAAAAAAAATAAATAAATAAATATTATTTCATAATTTACATGTTTTTCATTTTCTTCTTCCATTTCCAGAGTCCTTGTCTCTAGTGCTTTTATGGTTTCACTTAATTGAACTCAAATTTTGGAAAAGTGGCATTTTTCACGACTGATAAATAACTATTTAGGTTAAAGAAAATTTATTCACACTGCGGATAAGATAATAATCGTTCACTTCTCAGATCTCTTAACTTTCCGTTTGAACATTAAAAATTCAATTCACGTTATTATTATCAATTTAGTAAACAATTTAAAACTTCCGTTACACTTTTTATTGAACTTTATTATGATTAATGATATTCTGTAAACAAATTACGATTGTGGTAGTTTCGTTCTATATGATATAATCAAATAGTATAAATATTATATATATATAATTTAGTTCAATTCCCATAATAGTCCATATGTATATTTTTGGAACGTTAAATATAGATACTGTTGTAATATGATTGAATTAAGATAAACTTCCGGTTTGGAACATTCGACACGACTTTCTCTTACTGCAGTTAATACAATAAGAAAATCAACAAATTTTTATTTAAAATTTGAATTATTGAACAACTCCTCTTCAACCCAAAAAATTGAAATATAACGGTTACATTGAAATAAAAGTGATACGTTTATAATCTATTCGGTTAGCATTCCATATATACGAGGGTCATTCAATAAGTAACGAGACAAATCGCTGTAGCTCAGAAACTGTTTATTTATTCAATACAATAGTTTCAGTGCATCAAGTTGGCATATCCTTGTACTTAGTTTCTCATCAGCTGTTCGAGAATATTTGGTAAGCATAATTTTTAATGTATTCAGTTAACAATGGCAGGTCCGGTCGAGCATTGCACCTTGGAAGAATAACGCTCAGTGATTAGATTTTTAGTTGCAGAGGTTATCAAAGGTAGTGAAATCTACGAAAGAATGTTGAAAGTGTACGGGAAGAATTGTTTGAAGCGTTCGAACGTGTACAAATGGGTAGAACAGTTTAAAAGCGGCGGTGTAAGCGTCTGTGACGAGCAACGAAGTGGACGACCGGTGGAAGTTGCAACTTCCTCCTTCGAATCTCGCACTAACTCTTTATTCAGGACAACAGGCGTATTACTGTTGAACTAATAGGTGAAGATGTGCACGCGAGTGTTGGAACTGTCCATAACATTATTCAGAATAGGCTGCAGTACAAGAAAACTTGTGCGAGATAGGTTCCAAGACAACTTACGGACGTCCACAAAGAAACTGGGGTGGGATATTCTTCCACATCCTCCTACAGCCCCGATCTTGCCCCATCGGACTTATATTTGTTTGGACCTCCTAAAGAGGCTCTACGTGAGAAACATTTTCACTCCAATGAAGAAGTAAAAAATCAGGTGGAAAAGTGGCTTCGAGATCAACCAAATGAATTTTATGCCAGAGGCATACACAAATTAGAAGAACGATGGGGACAAGTGTATAAATGTTGCTGGGGACTATGTTGAAAAGTAGCCAAAGGTTTTTATTGATTAAATAAATCGTTTTTGAGCTACAGCGATTTGTCCGTTACTTATTGAATGACCCTTGTATAAAGAAAATCGTAACCGATCCGTTTTCGAGATAATTTCGCCAACAAATCTCCAAAACTATTACATTTTTTCCCCCCTATTTACTATAAATCTGAAATTCTAGTTAGGCTTCTAATACAACTTGCTATTCTATAGGTCGTAGATCCATATACTATACCGAGGTGATCAAAGCCTCGGTGCAGTCCTAAAATTAATTTCGTTAGAAAAATATTTACATATAAAAAATCAAATATTTATGTCCGTAGATAGTGCACGAATAATAGGAAAAAACCTTGGTTGAGACTGGTTGGAGAAAATCAGCAAAGTAAAATTAATATAAAAAAAAATCGTGTAAAACACTCACACAACTTTCTCTTACTGCAGTTCTCAAAATTATAATTGACAAATTTTATATCTAGTATATCAAATTTAATGAAATTCGTCGATAACTGTAAAAACTGTTCGGTAAAAGCGCACTTCCGGTTTACTAATTTCCTTGATACTCGGAATTTTGGCCAGATTTACTTCTAATTAATTTTCTTTAAATGATAGAATTGTATAATCAACTACGATAGCACTTTATAGAAAAACATAACCCCACGCCTCCCCTCAAGAAGTGCCTTAAATGAATTTTCCCAGACAAATGTTTCGAATAAAATTGTAGATCTTTGTATATTTAGTTTATATAAAACTTTTCAATAAAATCGTCGGAGCCATTTTTGAGAAAATCGCGAAAAATGAAAAAAATCATTTAGTAAAGTGGTAAAGTAAACGCACTTCCGGTTATCCGATTTTTTTCAAACTCGGAATTTCAACAACATATTTAATTCTAATTAACATTATTTAGATGAGAGAATTGTCTAATAAACTGAAATAGCGCTTTAGATGAAAACCTAACCCCGCCCTTCCCCCTTAACTGCCCTTAAATGAATTTTTCCAGAGAAATGTTTTAAATAAAAGTTATAGCTTTTTGTATGTGTAGTTGATATATTAAGTTTGAAGAAAATCGTCGCAGCCATTTTTTAGTAAAACGGAGAAAAGTAAAAAAAAAAAAAAAAAAAAAAGTGTTACTTCCGGTTGAGGAATTTTGACAGATAACGTAATGTCAGATCCCATGGTGATACCTAAACAGAATATCAAGTTTCAACTTTCTACGATTTTTCCTTTTTGAGCTATGTTGTTCAAATGCACACACATTTGCTAAAAACCACATTTTTTTGGACTCAGGGGACCTCAAAACGGATATTTCCGGTGAAAACTCGATATCGAAAATTTGACACGATTACAATACTTCCTCTTACTAGAAGTAAGAGAAAGTAATAAAGTGACAGATAATGTTGACCAAAACCTTATTGTCCGATGCCGGTAATGGTGCCAGTTTCCTGTGATATCTGGTTTCTTCCATTCGCTAAAGCCATTTACTTCATATTCAGAGACCTCAAAACAAATATTTCGGGTGAAAATTCATTTTCTGAGAATTTGATATGATAGTAACCTTTTAACAAGCAACAAAAGATAAATTAGAAATCATCGTTTGATTAAACATACGTTAAATAGCACCTGTAATTTAAATTTCATTCAAACAGGTGACTGTTTTACGTCATATGTTTAATTAATAGTATTCTAATCCATAATAGTAATCTAATTTAAGTAATCGTGTCCAGCTTTTTTGAACAGACCAATCGAGATCAGTCTAAATACCACCGTTATTTTGTGTAAAAATGATTGTCTTTTGCAATTTAAACATGCCATTTATTTCGATGTCATTTTATTTCTTTACTCTTTTGAATATTGTTTAAATAAACGTTGAGGTATTTTGTTTATTTGTTTCACTTGTTGTTACAAATCAAATACCAACCTTTCATCTAATCTTGTTAAATGCAATTTACAATCAAAGCTGGTTAGCAAACAAATCTGGTGGCCACTACTAAATTCCACGTATAATAAACTTTATCAGGTACACAAATATTTTTTGTTTGTTTTGTTTTTCACACTGATTTCATTTTTTTTTTATGCTGCAAAAAGAAAAATCCATTTAGGTGATCGAGATAAAATTTTCTAATTAATCATTTTTTTTATTTAAGGCTCGTCAACATCTATGATCGATCGTTGGTCCATAGCCTTACAATGCCCATCACCGAACAGTGAGCTGTCCTAGGAAAAGAAAATCTAAGAGCAACACTGCTTTAAAAAAAAAAAAAAATTTAGCGAATAGTCTGTATGTGTACGTGTGTTTGTGTTAATAGAATCTTAAAAGCCAAAAAAATCGGAGGAAACTCAAACTTGGTCAGTTTAGATAATATCACGGCATCTAACACGAAAGTTTCGGGCAAAATCCAATCAACCGGAAGTGAGACTCTACTTAATTTTGGTTGTTGTGGCTTCAACGATTTTCTTTAAACTTTCCATCTTATCAGCATACATAAATATATACACTTTTATTTGAAACATACAGTTAGAAGCATATTGATGGTCGATTTTCTTTAAATTCTTGAAATGCTATCGGGCACAGATATGTACTGCCCCTTCTATTTATAACATCCTTCCCCCCTCCCCCCCCAAATATTTTAATAGTTTTGTGGAATTTGTGGCATTAAATTTCAAATATATAGGGTTGGTTCTTTATTATTGGCGCGCTCTTCACTTCCTTTGCTGCTTGAGTTACTGGGTTTGGTACTTCCCCCCCCATTATCTCTATATTTATATTTAGGACAGATGAGCAAAATTTATGGTTTAACTAATGAGCGTTTCATAATTTTGAGTTTTTCGTAATCTGGAAACTTGAAACATGTATTTCCTAAGTTTTAGAGAAACTAAAAAAGGAACATATCAACTAAAATGCTTCCTCTATATATATTTTTATTTTTCCGCCTTTCAGAGAAACTAAAAAAAAAGATATTGCTACGAGTTTTCAAATAAGTTATTCATAACAAGTTGTCTGAGAAGGATTACTGTGTTGACATAAGGAGAATGAGGAATGGATTGCCTCCTTAAATAAAGATATCCGGCTGAAGGGTATTCAACGTTAGCATTATCACTGGTATACTTCCAGTTGTTGCCCATAGCCAATCCTATTCACCCACTATATGTGTGCCTGTCTGTCGGTGAAGTTTTGTCGTATACAGATTATTACCGTAAGTATAAGTTCAGGCTCATCGTTTTACATTATGGTTTGACATTATTTTCACTTTATTATTATTATTATTTTCTATAAATAAAAAAAATGAATAGTTTAAAACTATTCTAATGCAGCCTTACTTTTATTGTAAATCTTAAACTCAGCTGTCTATAGACTTTAAATTCGTCCTTAAATGAATTTGAAGTTTTACTGTATGATTAGCTGGAACAACTGAAACGTATGGGCGTTGAATTGATGATTTTCTTTAGATTAAATTAAAGCGACATTTCTTTTAGTGTTTTAATTACTTTTTCTTACTTCCGGTAAGTATTGTAATCCTGTCAAAGTTTTTGATATCGAGTTTTGATGGAAAATAATAGTTTTGAGGTCTCCGGAGTCAGAAAAAGTGGATTTTTTTTTTTTTTTTTTACAAAATAGTCAATGTGTGTATGTTTGTAGCATGAAAAACGAAACATCGCAGAAAGTTCAACTTTGACCACTTTACTAAGTAGATTTTTTTTTTCAATTTTTTCACGATTTTCTCAAAAATGGCTCCAAAGATTTTCTTTAAACTTCATGTTTAATCAACAGTACATATTAAGAGTTAAAACTTTTATTTGTAACATACCTCCGGAAAAATTCAGTTAACGGAGAAGTGGGGCGGTATGTTTTCCAATAAAGTGCTAATTTAGTTTATTATACGATTCCTTAATCTAAATATTTTTTTTTTTTTAAACAACGCCCACTTCTAGCCTTTCGGCCGTCTCTATAATAATAATAATAATAATAATAATAATAAACTGAATAATAATGTTCACTTATAGTGATCCAGGTGCCTCCCTTGCCTAAGGGCCGCGAGACACTTTAAAAAAAAAATTATAATAATAATAATATTAATATTAATAATAACAATAATAATGGGAGGGAATAGCTAAGTGGTTAGCGCGTCGAACTCCCACGTGAAGTTCGAGCCCATCTATGCTGCTCTTAGATTTTTTATTCCTGCTCGGTATGGATAATGTTGTCTGTAGCGAGAGAACACTGTCCGGAGACCGGCTGAGAAGGCTCCCGCGATGACGATAGATGTTGACGCGCCTTAAATTAAAATAATAATAATAATTATAATAATAATCAAAATTAAATATGTTGCCAAAATTCATGAGTTTGAGAAAACTTGATTGACCGGATGTGTGTTTTTACTGAACAGTTTTTTCAGTTTTGTGCGATTTTCTTCCTAAAAACATCGGGGTATGACGATGGTCAATATCCGGCCGAGTACGACTTATAATTGTGAAAATAAATAACCAAACAATAAGAAACAAGACCTAACCCATCCCAACCAATCAAAATTCTCATCAAATTAGGTCTAACAATTATTATTATCATAGATATAACAAACAAAAGAACCAAAAAATAAAATCGATTTTCCCGGATATCATTAAGTTTGGGTAAGCGAAGTATAAAATTTCACTTTTGTTTCAAATTTTTTTTTGTGAAAGTTCATTTATGGAGGGTTTCGGTTGAGAGGTAAGTTTAAGCTTCCTTCAAAAAAAAGTGGTTTTATTAAGTTTACATTTTTCCATTGACATCAAAATTGAAGACAAGTAAACTTATCTAGTAAGGAAAGTTTAAAGAAAGTTTGTAATCTATAACTGTGTAACTTGCAATAAGAGAAAGCCGTGAGAGCGATTCACACCAGATTTTTTTTTTTTACAATAATAACCATTGTGGAAAAATAATTTGGAGGGGAATACGTCATAAGTATTACGTAAAAAGTATTTATTTACGAGAATTATTATTTAAAAAACAAAACAAAATCTCGAGTAAAAAATACACATGACTTTGTCTTTTTGAAAAGCGGAATTTTTACTAAACATTTAGTTGCACTTTTACTCCCATTATTTAGTGAATGAATCTTTTTTTACTACCCGACTTTTTTTTTTTGTGAGAAAGAGAGGGGGAAACAAAGACCCACCCACACACACACACACACAAACATACAGACCATTCTTCAATAACATATGTTTCATATTTAGATGACCTCAAAACATTATTTCCGGTGGAAATAAACTCAAATTTTTTTTTGGAAAAATTTGACACGATAGCAACATCTCTTACACTATACAGAATATTCGAACTCGAATAAATATAATCGTGAAGCTAACTGGAAAAATTCTATTCAGATAGTTTGCCTATCTTACTTCAAGTAACAGGAAATACTGCCGTGTTGTGCGGAAATACTTCTTTTGGGGATCTCCTGATTTTTTTGAAACAAAAATGTTTTTAGCGAATGATCTTGTGTTTGTGTGTGTCTGTGTGTGTGTGTGTGTGTGTGTGTGTGTGTGTGTGTGTGTATTCTTACACAGAATATTTCAAATTAGAAAAAGTTGTTGGAAGCTTAAACTTAGTATTCCGTTTAGGCAATACCCACGACTGGGTCAGATACGAACATTTCGGCCAAAATCCATCCTGTTTTTTTTTTCCAACAACAACTCCAACAACTCCATCAAATTTACCTATCACTTTTATTTAAAATATTTTCCTGGAAAAATTCATTTTTTGGGTATATTCGGGAGGAACAGTAGCGTTAATCCTTTTCCCTAAAGATTAGTAGGTTGGTATTTATCCCCCACCACTTCGATATTTATGTTAAGGCAATTATGTAGGACAAATTTGAGATTAAGAGAAAGTCGGGGGGGCGGGAGGTTATGATGTTTCACACCAGATTTTTTTTATTTTTTCCAGTCATTATCCTCAAATTGAACCTTCATCAATTTCCTTTCCCTACCAAACTAACTGATCTACATACAAACTTGTTATTTTATTAAATTATTTTCATAGGTAAAAATTTAATTAGGTCCGAATATGTTTAATAATATTAAAACTTGTTTGAACCTAAAAACTATTGCATAATTTTTGAACATGTTTCCATCCTGTTAAAGTTCAAGAAGAAGAATAATATCTGCTTCATAAATGAAAAGTTGGTGTAAAATAATATGGTAAATAAACTTTTATTTATGAATTCTCAACTTGAAAAGCTCGATGAAATATATGTTTTATTCATTTAAAATAAAAATCTTCCGATAAAAGAAGCTTCTAGTCTTTTCATATTCTAGCAAGCAGCTTTTATAGCGGCTACACTGGTGATTTTTCTTAAACGTGGAAGTCATATTTAGTATATTTTTCTAAAAATAACATTCGCAACCAATGCAGCATAATCTAAAAAGACAGATGCATGAAGAAGATTTGAGTGCAAGGAAAGATTCTTAAAATAGAAAAAAATTAAAAAAGAGACGTGGCGTATCAAGGATTTCTATTCTACTATTTATTTGCAACTATACAATTTATATACATCAGCAAAAATGTATACAGAATGTATATATACATATTATATAAAGTTGTGTTGTTTACTTTCCCTCAGTGCCATAACCGGGTTTACGAGTGAGGCTAACCAATGTTGGCACTTTCCAGGTACCAGATGCCGGTTGGGAAGCAATGAGTTCACGGGGCCAGCGTCGTTTTAAAACGTGACATGGAGAATTATCACAATTGGGAAGGTGTGGATTTTTTTTTAGGATCATGTTGGATAGTGTGATTGGGGACACCATAATAAGCGGTGTTAAGGCGGTTCGGAGAAAGGCTTTGAACTGGAAAGATTGTCTATAGGTTTTACATGGAGCCTCACAATTGTGCTCCATTCGTCCATGCCAGTCGAAGTAGTGTTTCGTAAATTAAAAGTTTGTTATGTACTATCATAGTGGATTTGTCTGAGAAGTCTTCTTAGTAGTCAGTAACGTTTTTAGTTACTTTCGTTCAATTATGTTGTGGGTAGATTCCAGGTGAGACGACTGTCTAGTAGAGGCCTAGTAACGTACCTGTATAGAAGTGGGTATGCCAGCATTGTTGATAGTATTTGTTGATAAGTCTGTCTTCGTAGGGTCAATGTTACTTGAATACATTTAGTAGTGTTCAGTTTAATTTTCCATTTTTGACACCAGCCTTCTATGAGCTCAAGATAATCTTGTACACTGGTAAAGATATGAATGGGTTCAGGGTGGGAAGAGAATATAGGTAGTAATTAAGGTTTTGGGGAGCCCGTAAGAGGTATCGGTTGCATGCAGTTACTTGGGGAGTAGCGACCCCATGGGTTGCTACAGTTCAGTACTCCATGCATTTCGTCAGAACAGGCCCACAATACACCTAAACTACATACACTCTA
>JAAEAF010002449.1:13534-46879 GCA_011037195.1 Triatoma infestans | reverse complement strand
TTTATCAGTAATTGTTTGGAATTGTTTGGTTGAGAGAATATGACTGCTAATAATATTTCTGTGAAATAACCTATTCCTGTAATAACATGTCTGCCCCCCCCACTCCACAATCTTTGCTCCTTTTTCATATCTATACAAATTTTCACAGCCAGCCTGCTAATTTAGCCTCTTTATAAACTTGTTGTTGAGATTTTACAAATATATTCACTTTCTACCGTCATACTTTTCATAGTATTAAATGCAATAATGCCAAAAATACAGTTAGTGGAAACTTTAATTTTATAAATCACGCAAACATTTGCACAAACTATAATTGTGTTTGTCCCGAATTCTACTGTTATTAAATTCTGATTATAAAATAGAAATGGAGATTTCAATAGTTTTGGTGGATTTTTGTTTCGTTTTTTTTTCTTTAACTTTCTCTTAATGTTGTATGACAAAGTTTTCTGTTCGTGTATCAAATTTTAGAACGAGAGTTTTTTTTTTCAATTTCTTTCGCATTTTTTAAAAAGAATTTCCATGATTATTTTTTTTGTAACTTTTCGCAAACTTTTTACACACATCATTTTTTATTTGAAAATTTTATCAGGAATTTTCCTTTTCTGTAGATAATTTAACACAAGCAACTAGTAAATTGTAATTTCTTTCTTTATGTTTTGCGCTGTATAAAAATGTTGTAAATTTCAAAGTTCCACTATAAATTCTTTTTCAACATCTTCAAGACTACCTATATAATAAAGCCTTGATAAAGATAGGAAACTCTGTCGAAACGTTTGGCATAATTGAATGTTTCTTTCTTGATCGATCCTCATTGGAAATTTCTTCATAACATAATAAGTCTTAAATTTAAGTTACTGTTACAAAACTTGTGTAATGATAGCAAGAAATGATAGTGTATGTTGAATTGGAAACCTAGAACTTAACACTTTACTCACAATTTATATTTGAACGAATCACTGAGTAAAGAGTGATGAGTTAATGAAGACAGAATGACCGAGCGAAGAATGAATGATGATTGTAGGATGGTGTAGCGGTTGGCCGCTACGATTCGCTTGAATAGTGATGTGACTAGTTAGAACTCTTGCTTGTTCTAACGGTGGTGACCTAGTGGGGCTAACTAGGTGAATCTACCAAGTTCGAAGTTCATGTAGCGATTGATCCTTATTCTTTACAAGTGTTCTGATGATTGAATATTAAAGTCGCTCAGATTGTCCGGCATTTATTGTTATCATTAATGTTAACTTCTATATGAGACATTGGCTGCCGAAATTGGCTGCCAATACATTGCAGTGGGGCATAGCAGTGGATTTAAGACTTAGTTGACGTGCACTTGAAAGCTCAGTGGTGACACCCTGATTCGGTTGTTAATAGCACGAGTACTATTGAACCTAGTTTTTTGAATGGCGATTTTGCTGGGCCATTGATTCCATTATACTTCACCCAGAAAAAAAAGAATATAGTCTAATCAGCGAGTAGTTCTTTATTTATATGTAATGCACACTCCAATTAAATGTTTAATAAACTTTGCAAAATTTAAAGGCAATTTTCTCAATTAGAGTTGTAACCAATAGTAAGAGAAAGTCACTCTAGAGTTTTCTCTTCTGTGATGACCTGTTTTATTTTATGGTCCATTGAGAACCAGTTTGAGCAATCGCGCCTATCCTCAGGATGTCTTAATAAACAGTATGAGATATAGTAAATATAACACAATTGGCAAATATCACCTCAAAGCAATAACCGTTATTATTGGCTAAAACAAAATTATTATTATTGTATAATTAATGCAAGGTTGGCCGATACTAATTGTAACCAGTATCCTATTTAAACGCTAGATGGCTGGAGATGCCTGTAAGGCATGATTGCGCCGCTAGATGGCTCAGCAGCGCCGCCAAAGATTTGGCGATAAAATTTAGTCAGTCAAAAAAAAAGTAACGTATCAAGTGGGTACCCGTTTATCGAGCTAGCTCTACTGATTATTGTGTAACTTAATCAAATTTAAGTACTTACTTTAATAATTAACTACTATACTGAATATCTGTGCACAGATATAACGAGTATGAGGTATTGGCTTATTTCTTGTATTTTTAAGAATATTTACTGTAAATATGCCTGACTCTACCTTTTCTAATTGTCTACTAAGTTTGTATTGTATGCACCATGAGATTGCCTACTTATTTTGAAATGATTGGTTAAATAAAACTTGGCGCCCAACACTATCTTTTCTTTATATTTTACCTAATTATCTTGAATTTCTTAATTTAAATAACTTTTCTTCTAAATAAATCATTGAACTCAAGAATTTTGGGGTTACATAATGAACCCAATTTATAATTAATTGCAATTACAACTTCCAAATGTCTGCTCCCTTTTCTAAGCTGCGTTTTCAGAAATGCTCTTTTTTCTTTTACTTATCGATTTCTAGCCTGCATTTCCTTCCAACCGTTGAAAAGCTATTCCGTGGGGTGCATTCTCTGATCGACTAGTTGTTTGCATCTCCTCATACCTAGAGCTCATCGTACATTCACTCTGGGAACTCTCTGTTGTTCAACATGAACAATACAAGTCCTGTATTCTATGTTTCTGTTCTTCATCAGCTAATCCTTTCTTCTCAACTCTTTAAAACCTTGTTACTCTTGAAAAATTAGACTTAATTAAATAAAACCAAATATAGCACCAATTTCTCTCAATATTTTTAATTTAGATTTCGTTTCCATTTCAATTCTAAGCCAATTACTTAAAAGGATTTTTTTCCATCCAGTTTGTTGGCTAAATTCTATAAAAGAATCTTCCGCCCGGATTACTGTGTGACAAATTTCATTAATGGAATATATCCATAAATTAGTTTTTACACGTAAAATATTGTTAAAAAAATATTAGTTATAAAAAACAAATTGAATATTAAAAATCTATTTTTTGATTAATTATATAAATAGGATCAATTAATTTTCTTAATGGATTATTCTTTCAAATTAAGATTTTCTTTCTTTTCTATTTCTCCTTCATTATTGCCTTAAAGCCTTTTATTAATGAAAGTAATTAGGTATAAAAGCGTAATATAAGTGTAACGCATATAAAAGCAATTTTCATCCAATAGGAAAATTTCAAATTATTATTTCAATGTCATGAATTGATAAAACAGAAATTTTCCCAAAGAAAATTGTATGCATAAAATCATTCTTACCAGTTCTGAAGTCAATAGATAATTGAACGTCATCCACCAAGCAGAGACTGTTATAAACCACCAGCTTGTAACGGTCCCTAACAAAACTATAGAAATTAGACTAACGTCACAGATTCCTCAGGATCCCTCACGCCCCCTAAAAACAAAAAAATGAAATTTTGATGAGGAAAAATGTTTCAAATCAAAGTGATTTCTTTTCGTGCAGTTAGATTAGATTAGATTATTATAGGGAATTATTGCAACGGCGACCTGAAAGATCTATTGTGCCCCCAGGAACCTTCTCAATGGACTGCCAGCCTCCGAGCATTGTTCTTTAGCTACAGACAACACTGCCTTTCACCGAGACAATGAGTTGTAGAGGCACCTAGTAAGAGAAAATCCAAGAGCAGCATGCTGGATTGGAACCCGGGACCTGTGGGTTGCTGGTCCAGCGCGCTAATCCCTTCCTTTTGCGCAGTTAGAATTCAAAGTTTAAAAAAAAGTTTTGGTGCAGTTTTCTAGAAAATCTTGAGAAACTTAGAAACCTATTATGTAAAGTTGAACTTGCGATTAACCGATTTTTATCAAACTTGGCAATAATAATTCTAGCAATACTTTTGACGTAATTTAGTATTATATAGACGGGGGAACCCTAAATTGTATCAATGTGACACTTCAAGTAGAAAGTCCTACCTTGCAGTACCCCAAGCAAAAAATCAAGTTTTCTTAGAAAAAATATTTGAAATAAAAGTGATGATTCTTATTTGATTAGTTAGATAGCGCAGATACACTTCCGGTTTACGATTTTCGATTCTAACTTCCGTGTCAGACACGATGGTACCCACTATCCAAACGTGAACAAGTTCATGTTTGAAGTTGCTGCTAGTTTTTCTTGAGATATTTTGTTTACACGTACATACATAAATACAGGACGTTGCGCTAAAAATTTATTTTTTTAAATCAAAACATCGATGTAGGTGTAAAAATTAATTTCGAATATTTGACATGAACCGCCAATATATTTAAGTCGAATATAAAATTTAAAATCTCTACAATTTTTAGGGTTTTTTTACAAACATACAAACCATTCTCTACAAATATGTTTTGAATAATTCATGAACTTGAAAAAAAAAATTCAAGAAATATCAATTGAAAAATCGATATTGAATATCGATAATGTAATAATTTGTCTTACAACTCTATAGGAGAAAGCCAAAATTAAGATACAAATCACATAACTTTTATCTAAGTCAAGATTTAAAGTCACTGAAACAGATGCAATAGTTTGAAGCAACAAAAAAAAAACAAGATAGGTATTGAAAACTTCTTTCTGGTAAACTACATTTGTGTTTAGTTGGTATTACGTACTATAAAACTTAAAAACTATTATAGGTAGGAGTGCGTGTTGATATAGGAACCGGAAAGACGAGTAAAATGTGATCCTAAAGTAAACGCTACATAAAGTACAACTTTACAGTAACTCTTTCTTAAAGTCTTTGGGTGTTTCCTTCTTGTTTCTACAGTTTTCTGAACTTTGAAAACGATGAATGAGGTGGGTGGAGAAATAAGTTCAAAACTAAGTCGTACGCAGAAGTAAGTGCGATGAGAGAGAGAGAGAAAGAGATAGCGGAGTATGGAGGACTTTGTTATTTAAACAACTTGTTACTTCAAAGATGTTATATATATATATAGTTAAGATCTGAATTCTATTTAGTTGGTATGATAAAGTAAAATATTGATAATATACTTTGAACTGGGACCCAGAGCAACAGAGCAATATGTTTACATGATCTTGTACACTTCTTTATATACCAATGCCTTCTAGAGTCTGTTTAAATATTTGTGTTGACTATTATAGGAAACGTATGTATTAAAAGGAAGATACATATATATATATATATATATTTTTCGTTTCTTCCATAAACAGCAGAATAAAATAAATTTGGGCCTAGTTCTCTTAGCCATACGTACATAATAATTAGTAAACAAAGAATCGAGCTTGAAACAAGCTAAATGACTTTCTATTACAGCAATTGCTTTAATTATAAATTTGAAAAACTTTTCACTAATCATTAAAGGTAAATTATTGGTGATGAGTAATCTGAACTTGATCTTTGTCGCTTTGGACAAAGTAACAACTTGAATATGTCTGCTCACACCACCAAGATGGCAGCGTTTCAATCAATTTTTAACAAAATTTGAAATGCCAGTTTAAAGTGAAAAACAGCTGTTTATTAGATCACTGAGAACAATTGAAAAAACAAAATCCAGTTTTCCTATATATGTTTCCAATTAAACTGATCAAAGTAAATATGTAAATTTGAGTAATGACCCGGATTAACAGACTTTCTTTAAAATTAGAATACGTTCTATCTTCTATTCTTTTTCCGCTTGTTCTTGTTCTCTTTGTTCTTGTTCTCTTCCTCTTCTTTTTCATCATTTCCTCTTTCTTATTGTTGTTCATTCTCTTCTCCTTTTTCTTCTAAGTCTACCTTTTCTTTTTTCCCTCTTCTTCTTGTTCTCTCTCTTCTTCCTTTTCTTCCTTTTTGTTCTTCTTTCTCTTGTTGTTGTTGTTGTTGTTGTTCTTCTTCTTCTCCTCAGGGATGGCCACGCCCTTTCTCTACCAAAGTTCATTGTCTGCATTACATGTAACGTTCCTGAAGAAGCTCATTGCAATATGGCCGCGGAAACCTAAAAGATCACCTATCATATTTATCTGAAACATTTTCCCTTGGAAAATTTATTTATTTTTTTTTTTTGGTGAGGGGACGTTCTGCGGAGTGTAGCGTTATGCTTTCTAGTAAAATATCATTTCAGTTTTAAGTACAGTATTACCAACTACGTAATATATAAGAAGTAATATACATTAAAGGCATTGTTAGAATTTATTATTTATTCAAACAAAAAATCGGTTAAACGGAAGTGTGGCATTACAAAAAAAAAAGTTTTGCGTTTTTTTGGAATTTTCTCGAACCAAATATATACCAGATGTAAGATGAATTGGTTCAATGTTATTGGCGCCCACTTCTTGAGTGCAGTGTAACCTGCCTGAGTACGTATTTGTCTCTCTACCACCTCTATATTTATGTTAGGATAGATGATGTAATAGGATCCCAAGAGAGGGATCTAAAGCAGAGAGAGAGACATAAAAATTGACAGTCTCAGTCACTAGTTTAGGCCAGACTAGAGTGGGAGAATCTGTTTAAATACAGCTGAGCTAGCTCTACAGGGGACAGTCTTTTAACAGTTCATACAGCAGTCACAATACGTCAACAACCTGTCTCTTTACTCACTCTAAATCTTTCACTACCATTTTATACGTATATTCGTGTAAATTCCAGGCAGTTTGTATTACTTTCCTTATTATATAGTGTTCAGCATTACTTCCAGTTTAATCATCTCATAAACCCAATTTCTCTCCTCCTGAAACCCATTATAATGAATACAGTTTAATGATTAAGGAAAGTTTGCCATTTTATATTTATTAACAGTAATAAGAGAAAGTGGTAAAAATTTCTACAGATTTCCGTGAACATCACTAAAAATTAATTTCTCCGGCAAATGTAAATTAATGAAAATTATGTGCATTATGTGAAATTACGTGATTAAGTCGTTCGAGTAATATTTTCTCTTACAGTATAAGCCAGGAGAATGTAAAAATAAGATGAAACTTTTAGATTTATAGATATAACTTCTAATCGGCTAATGTTAGTTCTAATCAATTTCTCAATTCGATAATTTTGTTGATATTTCATTAGATATCCAAACCCGCTGTGTACAGGGAGAGAGAGAGAGAGAGATAGTTTCAAGTTTCTCTTGGGAAGTAAACTTTCAGGCAGGTTACCACCACTCGAACTAACTCAATCATAATAAAGCCTGAAAGTTCTTTATTACCCCCCTTCATTCAGACTAATTCAGGGCCCTTCCCGCCCCTCAATGTTCCTTAATTCTATCCATCTTAGAGTCTCAAACAGGCCACTACTTTGGAGCAACAGAATCCCTTGTTGATCCATCTTTTAGTTAAGTTTAAAGTGTGTTAAACAAAAGATATCGCAATACAATTCTCTCTCCATATTGTGGAATTGTTTTCGGTTGTAGTATTAATTTAATTTTATTTATCAGAAATTGATAATGGTTCTCAAATTAGTTTTGTTAATTTCATTTTCAAATTTTTATTTTTATAATTAATGAAATTATACTTAAAATTTTACTCAATTGTTCTAACTTAAATATAGAGATGTTAAGGGGGGGCAGCTTTAGAAGTGTTTATATTGTCTATAAAAGAGATATCACTGAACCAAAACCATTTAATATTTGAAATTTTACGCTACGAATTCCGCAAAACTAACTGAAATCAAGTTTTTCAGAAAAATGTTACCAATAAAAGTGCTATGTTTATATCTGTGCAATTAGCTTTCCAAGTTTAAAGGAAAATCGTTATAGTCATTTTTGGAGAAATGTGCCCCCCCCCCCAAGTCAAAAACTTATTCTATAAAGTCGCTCTTGCGGTTATTCTTCAAAATATGGAATTCTACTGAAGTTTCTAATGTATAACATGGATAATGTAGAACAGTACAATATATTGAAGTGGTACTTTAGAACAAGTACTGCCGCACCCATTATCTCCCCCAAAAAGTTAGTTTTCCCGGGAAAATGTTATAGATAATAATAATCGATATTCATGTGATGAATAGATGAAGTTTTTATCGAAATATAGATAAAAATTTAATGAAGTCGCATTTCAATTTAATGGATTTTGTCCGAAATCCTCATGTCCGATGCGCGCGGTGGTAACATCTAAACGGAATACCAAATTTTGAGCTTCCTGCGAATTTTTGAGACACACACAAACACCAACTGACCATTTGTACACAGTTCGCGCGTACAGACACACACAAACACCAACTGACCATTTGTACACAGTTCGCGCGTACAGACACACACAAACACCAACTGACCATTTGTACACAGTTCGCACGTACAGACACACACAAACACCAACTGACCATTTGTAAACAGTTCGCGCGTACAGTCACACACAAACACGAACTGACCATTTGCAATTTGTTTTCTCCACAAAACATGTAAACCCCCCACCCCACCCCACCCCACTGTAAACAAATTTTAGAAAATTTGATAGATCATTTTTATGTTTTCGAAAAAGTTTATTTCAAAGCGTTCTGTGAAATTTTATGGCGTTAAATTTCAAATTGTAATTGAGTTCCTTCATTGTTATTGGCGCTTTCTTCTCCACTATCAGCATGTAGATAGATAGATAGATTGTTGTATGGGGATTATCGCAGTGCCATCTGAAAGATGTATTGTGCCTCCCGGAGCCTTCTCGGTGCATTGCCGGCCTCCAAGCAGTGTTCTCTAACTGCAGACAACAGTACTTATCACCGGACAGTGAGATGTAGAGGCTTTTAGGAAGAGAAAATCTATGGGCAGCATGCTGGGTTCGAACTCGGGACCTCCGCGCTGCAAGTCCAGCGTGCTACCACTGAGCTAATTTCCCCTTGGCTTACGCCAGTTAACTAGGGACGGAGACCCTAGTTTGTGTACTGTGTTTGTCCTTGTCTGCAAAGTGTAGAGTGTACCGTTCTGACAAAGTACACATGGTGTACTGAGCTGTGGTAACCCGTGGGGTCGCTACTCGCTCTGAAAATATATTTCTAAATATAAAGAATATTTATCAATTTTTTTTTATTGTATTAACTGCAGTAAGATAATGTCGTGTGAATGTTAATCAGATTTTTGTTCACACGGTAATTCTTAAGTTTTTTATAAATAAATTTCAATAATTTTATCACTATTTTTTTTTCAAAAGAATTTTAAAATCTGTCTTAAATATTAGATTAATAAAAAAAAATTTACAAAATACAAAAACTAATGGACACATACTCTTTTTTTATGGTTAACATGTCGCACAGGAAACACGAAGTGAATGTTTGAATGGCAAGCATGTATGATGTAGCTCGTGTAAGGCCACCTGTTACTATGTGACACAAAGTAACAGATCGGAAGAATGAGAGAGTCAGCGAGAGAGAGAGAGAGAGACTTTTGTTGTATTTTCATAAATAAAACAAAAAAGCAAAGAAAAGGGAGTTGAGATCCCATAACTAATTTAATTATCAAAATTTCCAACCAGTTTTCCACTAAAATAATTTAACATATTATAGAGTAAAACATTTCACTTGGCTTTTGGCATTTTCTTATTGCGATTATTCTAAATTTAATTAGGACCAAATTTCCTACGCATCTCGAATGTTTACAGTAAATTTAATTCCAAATTATTTGATTGGTGGAGGAACATGGGATATCCTGAAATGATATTTAGAATAAAGCTTGACGGCAGAGCTTCTTCTTCACAATATCTTTTACCCGTTAGAAAATCCAAGGTAAGACCAATTTAAAAAAAAAAAAAAACTATCTTAGGATTTAAGAAGTCTTAAAAGTTTATTTTCGATGGGAGTAAAATTTTGGAATTAGATTCGCGGAATTGAATATTTCATTAAGTCCTTCTCATTGTCAAGAAGTTCACGGTCAGTTATTATTACCTTTGGAGTTTCATTAATTTTCCATTTCTGCATTATTTGGTAATCTTGGAATCCGAATAATGTATTAAACTTATTGGATTTCTAATTAACTTGGTCTTCTATTCCTAGAATGTAAAATGGAATTATAACATTTAAATTAAATATTCGTTTATTCTTTTCATAATTAAATTTCGGACTTACAGGGAACACCAGCATCTCGGTAGCTCTAGTTTACATACCTTTTTGAAAGGGGGGCGACCAAAAACAGGTCTCATTGAGCCACCCCACTGGTGCCACTGGTTATGTTTTCCTTCAACTTCTGGAAACTAACCAGGCTTCTCTAGATGATAACGCCAACAGAATATGCAGTGTTAACGGGCCTAGGTATCCCCTTGAGACTACAGTGCCCCGTGAGGGAAAAACCTGTAAAGCATGGGAAGCCTATTTTTACTGAGACTGATGGACACTTCAAATTTTTTCTGGTTATAGCCGTCCAAATAGGTCCTTAGTTCGCTTCAGTCCTTACAAGGTTTTTCCAGAACTGTGCTCTCTTCCTCATTTCTGAGCGCTTTTCAAAGTGACTAGCCGCTTATTCCACAGAAGGATTCAGGCCTCGAAAATGGAGATGTAGCGTCTTTTCTTGACCAGGATATCTCGGCATTTCACTGTTATGCCTTAGTCTTTATAGTATGCATATGTATGTATATATGTGGGTGTTATATGAACACTATTGTATGTGTATAGTAAACTAGCCCCAGGAAGATTGTTCTATGCTCTCTAAAGAGAAGTTTCCTTGGAAGAAAAGAGTTGATGAAGAGAACTAAGCTGGATGTTTACATTTAGATCCTAACATATTCAAATGAATCGTGGATGATGTTACAAGTATATGAGATAACGCATCCCAAACAAATTGTCGGCAAAACAAGGAAGGGCCACAATAAGACAACCTATATCCGGAGATTATTCAAGAATCTCAGCTTAGAGGGTTTTGGTCATCCACTGAAAAATGAATGAGAACACAACAGCGAGAAGATTACAGCGTTTTCTGAATCACTTGAAAACCTAGATAACCTAGGTTACAGTCTCGAATGTATTTCATTATGAGACATTCATACAGCTTGAGAATTATACTAAGATGTGGTGGAATGGAATATTCAATAAGCCTTTCCTTATTACCTAAGTCTTTCCTTTAGCTCAAGAGAGAAAAGAGAAATCTGCTCGGATATTATAAAGACATTATAAGAGCTCTCTAGATAGATAAGAATCAAGAGTTCCTATCAAGAGCTAACTATCCACCATCACTTTCTGTCGCTCATATTCTTTTTTAAAAAAGTCCTTCTTATCTTGTATATTATTAATAATATTTACTTTTTTTTTACAGTACAAATAAATAACTTGTTAAACAGTTTTAATTTAATAATAAATTAGCCTCCCATCCTTAAACGATATTAAAAACCTCACAGAATTTTTCCAAGACTATTTTATAGCCCAGCCACTAAACTTTTCATTACTTTATTTTAGCCTAATTATCAGTGATTTTTTTTACTTGAGAGCAACAAATTAATTACAAAAACTTTTAAATTTCCATTTATCCTTAATAAGTATCTCAACTTTAGCGTTTTATTAAACTCAAGATTATTTCATAATTTTTCTCTCGACCATGGAATCACTCTCTATTCCATTATATTATTGTTCAATGAAACAAAAAATAAATAAAAAAGAATTATTTTAATATCAGCATATAAAACATATTTTAAATCAAAAAACAAAAACGAAACAAAAAGTGAACTACAAATTTATTTTAAAAAAAAGGCACTATGTTTACAAACAATGTGAACTTTATTAAGTTTGTTTTTTTTTCTTTTACTTGTAAAAACTTTTTCTTTGTGCCATGTAAACGATGGTAAACTTTGAATATAAAGAAATAAGGACAAGCTTACTTTATGTTTTTATTTTTACTTTTTTTTCCCTTTTTTTTATCGCTTTGATGTTTTACATAATTTGATATCAAAATAACATTTTCTTTTATATTAAACAAAAAAAAACAATCAATTATATTTGATTTTTCTTTCAGTAATTTTCACTCTATCCAAAATCTATGTAAATTTTCTTTAATTTGAGCACTTGAGATTTCCAAATTCTATTTAAAAAAAACATTTAATGTGAACCATTTCTTTTACCGCAATTAGTGGAATTCAATTTGACAAATTTTTCTTCAAATATATGTTTTCATTTTTTTTGGAAGTTCTAGAGGAAGCAAATTTTTATGGGCAATTCGTCATAGAAATGCCGGAGACCTCCTTATAATTTGGCTTCCAAATTAATTTGGAAAAAACCAAAATGAAAGACGAAATGGCATAGCAAGTAATTGCTACATCTTACGGGGGGGAAAAACACCTCTGAAGAAGATTGCTTTTCTCTACTCGAAGTAAGGAAGCTTTTTAATACATACAACTAAAAGGAACCGAAGTAGACAGAGATACTGGTGGCTAAGGTGGATCAGGCCGAGACTCAATCTTACTGCTTCGAAGCACCCTTGAAGGGCCTTGGCTTCCCTAGTAATTTTGATCTAGTTCATTCTATTTTTGGCTTTCATATACTCCATCTTCTTATTTTCAGCTTCCTTAAGTCCTTTTCGTCCTCCTCTAACCATCTTCTTTTCTTCTGTGCTTTTCATATAACCTTTTAATTCTGTTGCTCTCCTTTCTCTCCAAATTTCCCAACCAATCAAATCTTCTTTTTTTTTATTTCTACGACGAAATCCGGCGACTCATATAATTCGCTAAGCTCTTTAATGCTCGTTACTTGCCAAGTCTCATTCTCCTGTGACTCATTAAGATTCACTAAGTAATCAAAGCTTATTAGAGTAAACGAAGTAAATTGGTGAGGATTAATCCGGATATCCCTGCGAAACGGAAGACTCAGCGAATAGCGAATTGTAGCCCCGTCGACGATTCATTTACGATAGCCAAAAGATTGTCATATATTGCTAAGAAATTCCCAAGAAACGCTTCCACAATGTTTTCAGCTGTAAACTCCTTGATGAAAAGCACAGAAGTTCCCAAAGGGATATCTTCTTAGAATCAGGATACCTGAACATATTGAAATCAAACTGAAGTCTCAAATTTACTACTTTTTTCTCTCGTTTGCTCTTCAACAATTTTACATCTATGCGTATTTTTGGGTTCCCATATTTATCCTAAACTGGGCAGGTATTTTACTGTGAACAATTTATTTATATGAGCTATATTGACTTTAAAAAAAAATTAACTATATTGACGTCAATAATAATGACGCCATTCTAGACAAAAAAAAAATTGTTGTTTACAAATATAAATAAGTGATCAGAAGTACCATACTGTTCTTAAACAGTATGACAAGAGGTTCAGTGAAAGTGAACGCTTGAAAGACATTGTGAGAGGCCCCGCCCACTTTAAGCACTAAGCTCTCAGTGCAGCCTCCATTTTCCCAACCAATTCATCATCTTCCTTCTGTATTGAACTTTTCTGAAAGTGGATGTGTCCTGTCAACTAGAATCTGTTTGTCACTTTGTAAGCTTTCATCGGCTTACTTTTTAATCCCACCCATCGTCATCATCAACTCCTCTTCAAAGAATAAAAAAAAAAAAATAAAACCCCTTTTCAACTTTTACAGTTAAGGACAGATCGTATTGGTTATGATCAGCTGTGCATTCTTGGAACTTTCCATGAACACCATCGTACTCTTTGTCAAGGGTCAAGCTATACGTTAAGATATAATACAAAACATTTCAAGGCGATTGAGACGTTTTAGTCAGAAAGAGCATTAACGCATCTTTATATATATGAATCTTATTGAATCGAACTATTTAGACTTCATTTGAAGAGCTGTTATACTTGACGCTTAACCACTTTTTTTACTTTCACTTACTCCTAAGTAAGAGGAAATATTGTAATCGTGTTAAATTATCGATATAGTGTTTTCACCGGAAATCAATGTTTTGAGGTGCCCTGAGTGTGAAAAAGAAAAGGTTTTATACGCAAATGGTCTATACGCGGGAACATTTGTGTCTGAGTTTAAAATATTTCAAAAAGGCCTGGTGTGAAACACTCACACGACTTTCTCTTACTCTAATTAATACAATTTAATCAAGAAATTCTCCTTAAAATCTAGTTTACGTCGCATGGAATAGCAAGCATTCCACGTGTAAAGGAAATCGTTGTAACCGTTTTCGAGAAAATTTCAAAAAACTCAAAAACCTATTCTATAAAATCGCACTTCCGGTTAACCGATTTTTTCCAAATTTAGAATTCTATCAATACTTGTAATATGTATTAATATTCTAAAGGCGGTAAAACATATATTATTATGAAATGGTACTTTAGAGGAAAGCGTAACGCTACTGTTCCCCCCCAGAAACCCCTAAAAATTAATTTTCCAAGGAAAATATTTCAGATTAAAGGATATAGGTATTTATGTGTGATAGATAGTACAGGAAGTTTAGAGAAACTCGTTGGAGTGCTTTTCTAGAAAATTACGAAAAACTGCAAAAAAAAAAAAATCCAATCAGTAAAATCATACTTCCGGTTGATGATTTTGCCCGAAATCTCCTTTTTTTCTCAGTTTTTTCATAATTTTTTTTCTTCATATTTCCCACAATTTTCTAGCGAACGATTCCAACGATTTTCTTTAAACTTCTTGCACTACCGACACACATTAAATTCCATCACTTATTGTTCTGGGAAAATTGATTTTTTTTTTTCGGGTGTTTCTGGTAGTAGCTAGTAACAGTAGCGTTAAGCTTTTCTTTAAAGAATCAATTCAGTACAATGTATGGTTCGGCCACCTATTTAATATTAATTTAAATTAGAAAAATTGCTAGTATTCCAAATTTAAAAAAAAAATCGGTTGACCGGAAGTGCTTTGGTTTTTCGTTATTTTCATACTCAGAGGACCTCAATACGTATCCAGTTACAACTCAATTTTGATCCTAATTTTATACAACCATAATACTTTCTCTTACAGTAGGAAGAGAAAGTAAAAAGTGGATTGTAGTAACCAAAGTACGAACATAAATCCTTTATTATTACTTTCTCTTACTCCTTAGTAAGAGGAAGTATTGTAATCATGTCAAATTTTGGATAATGAGTGTTTACCGGAAATATCCGTTTTGAGATCTCCTGACTCCAAAAAAGTGGTTTTTGCAAAATGTGTGTGTGTGTGTGTGTGTGTGTGTGTTTGTATGTATGTAAACATCTTAGCTCAAAAACGAAAAATCGCAGAAAGTTAAAACTTAATATTCCGTGTAAGTATCACCATGTGATCTGTCGAAATTCCTCAACCGGAAGTACCATTTTAATGAATGTTTTTTTTATTTTTTTGCGATTTTCTCAAAAATAGCCCCAAGCATTTTCTTAAAACTTCGTATATCAACTAGACATGCAAAGAGCTACAAATTTTATTTGAAACATTTCCCCGGGAAAATTCATTTAAGTCACTTTGTGGGGAGGGGTGTGGTAGGTTTTCCTGTAAAGTGCTACTTCAGTTTATTACACAATTCTGCCATCTAAATAATATTAATTAGAATTGAATGTGTTGTTGAAATCCCTAGTTTGAAAAAAATTTGATGACTGGAAGTGCGTTTTTACTAGAAAGTATTTCCCATTTTTCTGCAATTTTCTCTAAAACTGCTCCAACAATTTTCTTTAAACTAGGAATATGAACTACAAATATAAAGAGCTACAACTTTTATTTGAACAATATCTCCGGGTAATTCATTTTGGGGGGCTTTTGGGGGAGGAGTGGGTTAATGTTTTTCTGTATAGTACAGCCTTAGTTGATTATACAATTCTATCATCTAAACAAAATTAATTGGAAGTAATTAGTTTGCCAAAGTTCCGAGTTTCAAGAAAAATCAGTAAACCGGAAGTGCGTTTTTTACTAAACAGTTGTTTCACTTTTTGCGTTTTTCCCCGTAAAAACATCGACGAATTTCATTATATTTGGTATACTAACAATAAAATTTGTCAATTACAGTTTTGAAAATTGGAGTAAGAAAAAGTTATGTGAGTGTTTCATACCAGATTTTTTTTTTTTAATTTATGGCGCGTCAACATCTATGGTAATTTGCGCCCGGCACCTTCTCAGTCCACTGCCGGCCTCCGGACAGTGTTCTCTCGTTACTACAACACTGTATCCATCACCGGACAGTGAGCTGTACAAGCTCTTAGGAAGAAAAAAATCTAAGGGCAACACAGCTGGATTCGAACCCAGGATTTCCGCGTGGAAGTCCAATAAGCTAACCACTACGCTATTCCCTTCCCTATAAATCCTATTGATCTTTATACTATTTCATATATAATATTAATATTTTATTATTCACCCGATAGAAAATGAAAAATTTAAACGTTCTCTCTTATATTCTGTAAGATTCCACGAAAATTAATATATTTTCAAGGAAATACCTCTCCCATCAAAGGATAAAAAAAAAAGAAGAAAATATATGGAGCTCTTTGATCCTTGATGGTAAGCAATGAAATGGATCATGATAGAATTTTAATAAAAAAGGTTCCCTAATAACTTATTCAAGACTTTATTTTTTTTTCCCTTTCATCCTTCCTTCATCTTCCAGCTCCAGTAATAGTGCTCAATTATTCTGATCTCTCCAGTAAAAAGAACTAGAAATATTAATGCCTCTGAGCTAATGTCTGTTCTCTATTTTCTCTTTAATTAGCTATTTTTTTTGTTTTTTGGGGGGGCTTCTATTAATCAATTTCTATTTTCTTGAATGTAGTTATAGAGACTACGTGAACATCTATCTTTTATGCATAAAAATGAAATCTTCAACCACTAATTAGGATTGCTACTTTTATGGACGGCAAGTGTCTAAAATTTCCTCTCGGGTACAGTTTTCTATTCCTATTCCAACTTTACATCATTATGCCGTATATTTTTGAGCTTATAGTATTATTGCTACTAATAATACTAAATTTTAATTTGAAGATATTAATATTACATCTTACCAAGGCATACTTTGAAGATGTAGGACACTCAGCAGGATCCAGAGTTTGTTTGAATTTTGCGCGTCTTAATCCGATCCTAAATTGTGTGTATTATAAATCAAAACAACAAAGGTAATTATAGAACTCAAACTAGGGTTTGTCAATTAACGTTCTTATATTTGTTTTCTTTCATATGCTATTTTACTTGAATAAAGAATATATGTGACACAATATACACAACATAAATACAGTCACCTTGCATTATCACAAAAACACAAGTGATTCAAAACTAAAGGTCAAAACCTCCATGTACAGGTTATTTTCTCACCAGCCATAGCAACAATGTTTATTATTTCAGTTCCTCCTCATTACTAGCAGATAGCAACACTGTGTTCTTTATTTTGGTTCCTCGTACCACAAATAGATCGCACTACTTCCTTGTAGCCGGGAATATCACTTATAGGGTTTCCTGGTTTTTCCCATAACAAAGTTTAACATTATTGTAATCTTAATGCTAACGTGTCTGTGATATTTAAGGATTATGGTATAGTAAATATTTAAAAGGAGTGATTGGAGAAGGAGTTTGCGAAGTGTGACAGAACTCTGATTGTTGTCGCATAAGGTAAAGCATATGGCACTCCAAATTTTTAGTCATCAACATCTACATTCCTATCATCTACAACGAAACGTTGAATGTTTCACACCTGTTTAGGATGTATATCCATCTTGAGTTACTAGTTGAATCAAAAACTGAAGATTGTTTCTTGTAGAACAGAAACAGTTCGGAATCCCAAACTCTCTTTTTATCATTATAGTCAATTACCTTGCAGATCGGATTCAAGCGCCGGTAATGAAATCCTTGTACGTTGACGATTTAGCAATTTATTATCGGGAGATGATTTAAAAGATGTTGGAGAAACTCTACAGAGAGCAATTGATGATCTTGCTGAGGAAACAGGAAAGTTAGGTTTCAAATTTTCCCATACTAAAACAGTATGTATGCATTTTTGTAGAATGAGAAGGCTACATACACCTCCTAGCCTGCAATTATATGGGCAACCAATTGGATCAGTAAAGTTTCTAGGATTGGTACTAGACTCTAAAATGAGATGGAATGCACATATAGAGTACACTGCAAAAAAATGCAAGAGGGCATTAAATCTATTAAGAATCATTGGAAATTATAACTGGGGTGCAGAACGGGAAATAATGATTCGTATATTTAAAATGCTTGTCTTGGCAAAAATGGAATATGGTGCAGAGGTGTACAACTCAGCCCAGAAATATCGTTTCTCTCAACTGGATAGACTATACAGTCAGGGTATACGTATAGCGACAGGTGCATATAAAACAAGTCCCCTTCCTAGCCTTTATGTGGAATCTGGAATCATGCCCCCAGAATTAAGAAGGGAGGCATTTACACTGACATATGCTGTTGGGAAATGGAGTAATAGGAATCATTTCATTTATCCTGTTCTTTTTGAAAACCCTCATCTTTTGGTATACAATCGGCTGAGAACTCGTACTCGTCCTGTAGGGATAAGAGCGAGAGAATTGTTACATGAAGAAGGAACTGAACTGTCACCAACTCTGAACATTGAACCCTGTCGTATACCACCTTGGATCCTTTCCAAAGCTCAAATTTGCCTAGATCTTGCGATATTCGTAAAGAAAGATGTACCGGCAGTCGAGTATAAGAAGAGGTTTTTAGAGGTAATGTGTAGGTATAATGGCTATATAATTTTTTATACGGATGGCTCGAAGACACAAGAAGGGGTGGGAAGTGCTATATATGTAGAAGGAATAACGAAAGTATGGACACTTCCCCTTCACGCTACAGTTTATACTGCTGAACTTTTTGCACTTTATCAGGCATTACTCTATGCGAAGGAAGCAACGGAAGTTAACCTAGTAATATGTTCGGACTCGGAAAGTTCCTTGAAGAGTATTGAAAATAAATTTTCAAATGATCCCTTAGTCCATATGATCTATGAGCAGCTAAGAGAATTGCATAGACGAGGAAGAATTGTAGTATTTCTTTGGATTCCAAGTCACGTTGGGATTGAAGGGAACGAGAAGGCAGACGAAGCAGCAAGAGCCGCTGCTTTACAAAGACCGGATCTGAATATACGAATCCGACCAGAGGACCTAAAATGTTTCGTAAAGAATGTTATGAATGAAAAATGGCGAAAGAATTGGGACACTACAGAAGCCAAATTAAAGACAGTGATGCCTACTGTAGGAAGAAGGAAAACTGAGGCCTTATCAAGAAGAGAAGGGATGATATTGACGAGATTAAGAATAGGCCACACTCGACTCACACACTCCTATTTATTGCAAGGGGAAAATCAAAAACAGTGCCCAAAATGTCAATCACGCCTCACAGTTAAACATATTCTTGAGGAATGCCCTCGGCTGCAGGGCTACCGAGATACAGTAGGTTTGCCTAATAACATGGTAGATTCGTTAGGACCAGGAGTAAAATATAAATATCAACTGTTTAATTATTTAAAATGTTTAGATATCTATTTTAACATTTAGTTTTGGTTTGGAGTGTATATATATTGCTTTTTATTTAGATGTAAGAGGAACAGGGTGCGAAGAATATAGAGCATTCCACCCCAATGGTGGTAGGTATGCATAAATGTGTGTAAATGGTGTTTATTTTGGGATGAATGTATTTATGGTTTATGGAATGAGTGTATTTATTTGTGTGATTCTCGTATGATAGAAATGTGTGGTTGTGTGGTTGAATGCCAAAGGCACTTTGTAAGGGCGCTAATGACCCTGGCAGTTGATGCGCCAAAAAAAAAAAGTTGAATGTTTCACGTTTCACACCTGTTTAGGATGTATATCCATCTTGAGTTACTGGTTGAATCAAAAACTGAAGATTGTTTCTTGTAGAACAGAAACAGTTCGGAATCCCGAATGCGCAAAAAGAGGCACGGCAGTGTGAGCGGTATTCAGAAATTTTCCAACATTTTAGAGCTAACTTAATGTTACACTGAAGAATCTTTACGAACATGTGATCATTTAGAAAGATAGTAGAGAGTGTTAATCCACTTCCGTCTGCCGAGAATAGCCCCACTTATAATCTCTTAGATTGTGATATATAGTCACTTGGCATTTGAATTTGGAATCTAATAGCTGAGTTAGTCTTAAATGCTTCCTGAAAACTATAACATTTTGCTAATTTATTTATTTATTTTATCTTTTACAGGTGAGAATGATCTCTTTAATGGTTAACTAATGCCAGCCAATTATGAGGTAATTATTGCATGCCATCGGGCTATGATACCATCTAGATAATTTCCAAAAATTTCAAATATAATAAAAATTATTTTAATGATGCTCAAGGTTATTTTTCTTCTTTTTAATATAAGTAAAACATGGAAGTTATTCCATAAATTAGTTTTTAAGAATGTCTGCAAATAGGGTTTATCATTATGGACGCATTTTTTGTTCTGCAACTCGGCTTATCTGATTCATTTTCTTATTCAGATAATAATTGTGCTAATGTTATGGCATAATTTTACCTTTTTTTTTTTATATTCTACTTGGCCGATAACATAACTTAGGTGTTTGTAAACCACTCAAATCCGTCTCAAAAGTGATCTTTGTACAAAAGTTTTATGTATCCTTCCTCTATTATCGGATAATAAGTGAATAATGAGAAACAATCATTATTACAGCAAAATTAATTTATTTTGTTACAGATTAAAAAAAAGAATGAATGAGTATGAAAAAGAAAAGATAGCAAAAGGAACAGAAAGAGAAAATAACGGTTTTCCAAAACAAAACAAGGTCGCAACCTTGCCAATAAGGTGGTGGGTGGGAGGGCAGTCTTAGACTTGTCATCCAACAAACGATAAATAGGAGTTATTAATAAGCCATGCTTACAGCAATTTATGAGCAACATGTGAGGGACAGTCCGTAGACCGCTTTGTTTTTCCAACCAATCACTGTGATTCTTGTCATTATTTGTTTCTCTTACTCCTAATAAGAGGAAGTATTGTAATCGCCAAATATTCGATATCGAGTTTTCCGGAAGTATCCATTCTGAAGTCCCTGAAGTGGTTTTTTAGAAAATGGTCTCTGTGTGTTTGAGTGTATGTGAACAGCATAGCTCAAAAATGAAAAATTAGAAAGTTGTAGTGGAATCGTTTATCGCATGTTCTGATCCCACCGTGATACTACAAGATGTAGTGGAATCGTTTAATATGGTTCCTGAGGTATGTAGTAGATGTCTTGAAGAGGGCGGAAGTTAGTTTAGAGATTTTTGGAAGTTAGTGCTCGAGTTATTAACACGGAATTTAATAACTCCTCCATGCCAACGGAACATGGTTGAGGGCCACACTTGCCCTCATTACCCTGCAAAGAATAGGGGTAAGAATGTCACATCCCTGCTGTAATAAAGCGGGAAGGATGCCATCTGGCCCCGGCGACTTGCAGGGCTTAACGTGTTGTATAGCCCACATAATCTTGTTGTATGTGACGCATGCTTTGGCTGCGGTCCAATCCCCCCTGGATCCGGCCCTGCCCTGGACCCATTTGTGATTCATCCCGCGGAACTACCGTCGTCACCTTCGAACCAGGAAAGTACACCTGAACCATATGCTCCAAGGTGTCCCTTCCCGCCTCTGTAAAGTCGTCATCAGGTTTCCTGATTGTTCCCAGCGGATTTGCCGGTACCCTTGACAGTACTCTGTGAAGCCTGGCCCCTTCGGAGGTCGTTTCTACCTCCTCGCACAGCCTTCTCCACGAGTACTTTTAGCTTTCCTAATAGCTAAATTATAAGAGGTTAGGGCCTCACGATACTCCTTCCATGTTCCCTTTCTCTTCGCCGCCTTAAACAGCCTTCTCGCTCTCGCGCGGAGGCCTGCCAGCTGATCGTTCCAGCAGCTGACTCCTCTGGTGGATGTTTGCACCACTTCCGCGCAGTTGTCCCTGAAAGCATCCAAGATTACTCGCTGCAGTTGATCTGCAGCGTCCTCGATGTCATTCAGGGTCTTAAAGGAGCGTTTACTGAACCGATGTTAAGGTTGAGATCCCGCCTATACGAATCCCAGTCTGTTCGCCTGGGATTCCTGAAGGACAATGTTTGCCTGCAGTTAGCCAGGATATCAAACCTAATATACATGTGGTCCGACAGTGAGGGTTCCTGGGACACATGCCAGTCTCTCACAAGGGTCGAAATAAAGTTAGTCCCTAAGGTCAGATCTATCACCTCTCTGCGATTGATGTTGCAGAAAGTTGGAGCTTCTCCTTCATTCATAATGAATAACTAGTTAGACAAAATAAATTCAAGGAGTGACTTACCTCTGTTATTGGTGTCCGTGCTACCCCACACAGTATTGTGTGAGTTAGGATCGCAGACAATTATGAGCTGTAGGCCTTGTCCCCTACACCAGGTGCGCATCTCCTCTGACGGTGGCGGCGCTGGTGAGTCGTACGGAAGATACGTGGAGGCCAGCACTATCCCCTCTTCCGCGCGTAGCTTTATTCTCATTGCATTCTGGTCCCTAGAACAAAATTCCATCAGCAGCAACGATATTATTTCTTCCCTGATATAAATACAACTCCTGGGATTTGCCAGGCTACGATCATAGATTATCTTACCTCTGGCCTCTCCAAGCCCCGCAACTCCCCCCCGGACCAGACAGGGCTCCTGAATAAGGGCGATGGAGATGTTTTCTCTGACGAGATACCTGGACAGGGCCGACGATGCTCCCCTACTGTGATGGAGGTTTACTTGGAGTATCCTCAATCGGGATGTGGGGTCCTTCGCCTTCCTGTCCATCTTCCTTGGGCTTGGATATTACCCGGAACCTGACGAGATCCATCCCGAGGAAAGCCTCAAGCCCAGATCTCCTCAGTCTCTCCAGGGTCTGATCTGCCACATCAAAGACCAGGGTTTGCCCCTGATTCTCCACTCTTCTACTGATAAGTCTCCAGTCCGCCGTCTCCAAGTCCTCATTTTGAATGCGGAGCTTGTCCAAGACGACCGCTGGAGATGCCTCCCTTAGGGAGCCAGATACCCATAAGGATACCTTAGCTGACCTAAGTATATCTCTGACGAGCCCAACCCTCAGCCTACCCTCCTCAACATGGAGAAAGGAGACGCCAGAGACGCGTAGCCTCATTGTTGCAAACAACAACGAGTACGCCCCTGGACCAGTAGCACCTCCTGAACTGGGGCCTGCTCTCGCCAACTATGCTGGCGACGATCTCAGCCTATATCCACTCCGCCTGACTTTCTGCCAGCCGGTCGCTAGGATACGCCTCGAGAGCGATCGCCATATGGTGCGAGCTAAGGGCATCCCTGAAGGAACACGAAGGAACCTCGTCAGGACCCATTGCCCTCTTACTTTCCCTTTCAGACACGCCCGGATCGGTGCTTGGCGTGCTCACCTCCGACTGTACCCGCTTGGGAGTTCGCAGGGATGCGGGGGGCGGCCACCTGTACCGCCCTCCCCAAAGCCCCGCCGGCACTACCCCGGGCGGACGAAATCCCAGCCACGCCAGCTCTCACCGGATGCTTGGAAGAGGCCCTCCCCCGCTGCATCCTCTTCCACATGGAATTAGGGATCCACTCCCTCCCTCCAGCAGCCGTCCTGCGCCTCGCCTCCTGTCTCCGCTGGGCTCTACTGGGCCTTTTGGGAGTGATCTTGATGCCCCCAATTCTGAAAGATACTTCCCCAAAGGTGTCCGCCGAAGAAGAGCCTGGACAGCCAGACCATCCAGCCACCACCCTCTCATAACTCCCTTCAACCGGGGCGGACCGATTGCTCCCCCTTTAACCTCGCCCCTTTTTCTCAAATTCTTATTTTTATTTTTGGATGGTTCGCTCATGTTGGTCCCACGAGCGTTGAGGAATTTAACGGTCGCCTGTAGCAGAGCCTCTTACCACAGGAAGGCTACATTACAATGGGGTGACGCCCAAGATGACCGCTGCCGCACATATGTTTAAACATCCTGCACGCGTCCAACCTCGACGCGCATCACTTCTCGGCTTGGGTGGGGATACCTATAAAAGGACATGACAGGATACCAAGGAAAGGTGGAGGAAAGTGGGAGACCGGAGGGGGTTTACTCCGGCCCGTCATTTTCCCGTTCGTCACCTCCCAAGGGAAGTGCCCGGACCATACCTCGTGGAGGTGGGGTTGACCTGGGGAGTTAAAGCGGACATAGACGCACAAGGCACTCTGACCTATCCCCCTTGTGGTCCTAAATAATGTTAATTAGAATTTAATTTGTTTTTGAAATTTCGAGTTTCCAAAAAATCGGATGAACTAAAGTACGACGTTTACATTACCAGTTTACTAAATGATTTTTTCACTTTTTCACAAAAATGGCTCCGACGATTTTCTTGAAACTTCGTATACAAAAGTACACATACAAAGATGTACCACTTTTATTTAAAACGTTTCTCTGGAAAACTTCATTTAAGGGCACGCTTAGGGGCGGGGTGGGGTTATGTTTTTCTCTAAAATGCACAGTTGATTATACAATTCTATCATCCAAACAAAATTAATTAGAAATAAATAGATGGCGAAAATTTCGAGTTTCAAGAAAATTAGTAAATCGGAAGTGCGCTTTTACTGAACAGTTTTTTTTTTAGTTTTGGACAAATCATTAAATTTGGTACACTAACTATAAAATTTGTCAATTATAATTTTGTGAACTGAAGTAAGAGAAAGTTGTGTGAGTGTTTCACACCAGATTTTTAGGTTGGCCACTTGAGTAACAATTTCCAAGTAAAAATTGGTTAATTTTATAGTTCTATTGACTACAATTAAGAGAAAGTTATGTGAATTGTAAGCACTTAATTCCTCCTTTTCAGACGGACTTAATTTTGGTATTATTTTCTATAGCCTTTTCCGATTGTATGTTTCATACACTATAGTGAATTCCAAAAATACGTACAACTTCTACAGACATAATAAAAATAAGATAAATTTCCACATTGTTATTGTATTTAAATTAAAGAAAAATATTTTCAAACTTTTTAATTACAAACAACCATTCTATAATCAAAAAGGAAAGAGGGCTGAATAACATGGAAAATTACTATGAAAAGTGTTTAGGAAAATTAAACCCAACCAATTGTGGAAAAGGGTTTTTATCTCTTCTACAGTATTTATACATAGTGTTGTGTAGTAGAGTGAAAGAGATGTTTAATAGATAGCTTTCAAGAGATGTCTCTGCCTGATTATATACTTTACATGTGTCTACTACTACGTACAAGCTTATATATAATTTGTATGTATGTGTGTACATGCAATAACAAATGTAGGTTTTGAACTAATTAATAGGGAAAAGACAAAACTGAAGGCGAGGGAGGGAGTTAGCACCACTTTTACCTTTTATCTTTTGGTAGGTTGAATAATAAAGGCGAGCCAGGCGCTGAGAGACGGTGTCAATTAATTGCCCCTTTTGCCAGCTTCAAAATTAATTTAATTATATAATAAGCAGTATTCGAATAAATAAATAAATATATATATATTTAATAAACGCTTATTTTTTAATTTCTATATTACTAGTTTTATAGAAAGTTTATTATCTTTTTAGTTATATTCCCAAACATTTAGTTTGATTATTACGTTGTATGTGTGTGTGTGTGTGAGTGTGCGTGTTTTGTTTGTTACGCAATATGCATAGAGGTCTTTCATCTTGTGATGTAGAATTACATCACTAAAACATGTACCACTTAGACATATATATTCTCATCACACTTACAAACACACACAGACACACACAAAACACAGGAAGAGATCTTTGTTTTAACAATACAGTAGGCGAGGTACCGTGTACCAAGAGTGAGCAACATTCGCTCATTCTGCAAAGCGGGGAGGGGCGGTAAGTGCCCTTTCATATGCAAATATATACAAAGTAGAGTGACAAAGCCTCTCATTTTATCCACACACACACACACACACACACACACACACACACATTCAAATATATCCGATAATTTTCATCATTTCTATTTATACAAAACAAAAAAAATGAAAATAGAAAATTCTACAACTAGCTTAGCTAGAATCATGTTTGAGAAAGCTTGAGAAAAAAATTGTTAATAGAGAAGCATTTCCGTATTTGGTCAGAAGGAAGACACTTCCTTCTTTCATTTCTTTTTCTTGAAAGGTTGTGAGAACAAGTGATTCCAAAAATTTGGCGTCTATAAATTGATGCAAAATTCAGGATCGGAGATTTCTCTTACCTTAGTCCTGGCATTTTTTTTTTTAATGATATAGGTCTGATGTGACTTGAGGGGGGAGGGAGGACAATGGATCATCGGTGGCCTAAGTACTTCCTTAGGGAGGCCACTTGTCCTAGATCAAAATTAAATATTGAATGTGGTAGATGTGAGAAGGAGAGAATTAGTGAATTAATTTAGGAAGGTGAAGAAATAAACTTCTAGATGACAGAACACTGTTGTAATGAATAGAAACTACAAGAACTTTTTACATTGGTTGTTTGTTAGAAGAGGATAAAGATAGCAAGAGATTAATTAAGAGAGACAGACTGGCTGAGAAATTAGAGGGTACATAGAATGTGTTGACTGACTGGTGTCGATAATAGTTATTCTATAGGGTTAGCTCACCTCTATTTATAACGAATTCTCCCTCCCTAGTTTGGCCTAAAGTGGGAGTAACTAAAGTTCGACTCTTGATTTCTTACAGTGAATATTAAAAGTTTAAAGTGAATCCCTTAAAAACTTCAGAAAATTCCTTAAAATCCCTTAAATTCGAGAAAATTGGGGAAAAACTGAGAAAGTAAAGTCTCGCACTTTTAATTGACGATATTATGACTGAAATCTATTTACTTGTAAGAAACAATGGCGGTGGTAATAAAATGAAATATCATATTTGATCTAATTAGAATTTTTTTTTTATATTTTGTTCATACGAACACACATACAGACCATACAAACTTTTTTATATTTCCGGTAAAAATTCGATTGCACTATTTCCTCTTACTAACAGTAGTAAAAGAAAGTAATTAAATTACTTGTACAATAAATGTTGTCAACACACTGGGTATTAAATAAGTCATAAACAATCTACATATTGTAGGCAGTTTTCCTCCTTATTGCATAAATACACATACATATATCACAACTTACAAGATTATATTGTGTATACGTACAGTACAATCTTATGCCTACCTCACATATTTATAACCATATATATTGCCTCTTCATGTTCCTTTATTAGTACTAACATTTACAAAACACCCGTTTATTATCCAACATTCTGTATCCTTTTGTTTCTATACAATATGACCTTTAACTTTAACGTAATCTTATTATCCACAGTCGTCACCCAACCAATTCCCTTTCAGATCTAAAAACCTCATCATGACCTCATTTCTCTCTTTCACCCACTTTTACAAAATTTCATATAAATTGGAATAATAAATGAGAATATACTGACTGTTGTAAATCAAGCAAATAAAACTCTCAGAGGGTTGAGAACACATGAAATTTCAACATTTATACAATCATTAGAAAAGGTATATTGTTATTTTTGTCACTAATTAGATTATGACATTTATATTGTATGTGTGCGTTCGACGATGTTTCATAACAATCTTGTTGGACTTTTTAAAATGCTATGATCGAATCCCCCATTAACTATGTTCAGATGTATTAAATCACTTGTTAAAAAAACGTTATTACGAAGGTTTCAATCAAAATTCAGCAACGAGAAGTGTGATAGTCCCAACGATTTTCTTTAAACTTCGTATACTATCTACATATTTATACATAAACACCTAATCACGTTAATTTGAAACATTTTCGTGGAAAAATTGATTCTTTGAAGGTTCCAGGAGAATAGTAGCGTTATGTTTTCCACTAAGGTACCACTTCAGTATAATACATGGTCCACCTACATAATATTAATAATCAGAGACATATTCCGTGATAGCCTGCTTCATTTTGTGGTCATCGACCGGTTTCGGGCGTTCGCCTATCTTCAGGATGCGTTTATCAGACAGTGTGATAACACAGATTTGCACAGAGCAAATTCAGTTTACACACTCTGCGGAATTACACAGCTCTGCGGAACCAACCACCACAACAATTAATAATACATATTAGAAGATTGATAGAATTCTAAATTTGAAGAAAATCGGCAAACCGGAAGTGCGATTTTACAAAATAGGTTTTTTTTTAGTGTTTTGTAATTTTCTCGAAAACGGTTACAACGACTTTTTTTTTTTTTAATTTGGAATGCTTGTTGCACGTAAATAAAAACGTATCCACTTTCATTTTCAAACATTTTTCTCAAAACAATTAACTTAAAGGGCGGGGTGGTAATGGCGATTTGTCAGTTTGTTTAAATTTAAATTTGTGCAAACTTTCTTGCTTTTGACAATGTAAACTTATTGTTACTTTCTCCTACTGAAAATGAATATCGTGAACAAATAATTTTATGCCCCTTTTTTTAGAATAATGAAAGTAATATATTTCTATGGGAAGTATCTATCATGATAATGACTAATCGTTTTAATTACCATGAAATGTTAACATCAGAAAAGCTTTGAATAATATAATGTAAACAATTTTTACAAAAAAATTAACATTAAGATTGAGTCTTATTGTAGACCTACACACATTACGCTATTTAATTTAATAAAATGAAAATATTCAGCAATACGGGCTACGGCTCCATCTGCTAATGACTCTCCCCCTCCAAAAAAAAAATTATTGCTGGTAAGAGAAAAATAATTGCTATCGTGTCAAATTTTTGAAATTGAATTTTCATCAGGTTAACCGGAAATACAACTTACAGATTAGAATTCAGAGTTGTTTTTTGGGAGGTGGGGGATGGACGTGTGATTCATTCATTATTAGATTCAAATGTCTTGAGTTAGGCAGCACTATTTTCTGGGACTACAATGAATTAGGTTCTCGTAATGTCTGCCTATTTGTTATCAGAATCAACACTATTATCTTTCCCTTAGGGCCGTAATTGTATAAAATTTCTTTGTTTGAAAAAATTGTAATATATTTTTTTAATTGCATTAATTGGAACAAGAGAAATTCGTATGAGTGTTTCACATTAGAATTTTTTTTGTTTATTCTTTATCCATACTTATATATATATATATATATATATAGTAAACAACTCAAGCTTGCTACGTATAAAATATTTATCTAGAAAGCAACGAAACATTGATTGATTGATATGTGTTATATTATGTATTAAAAATCAATATGCTGAATCGTATATTCAACAGGTATCGATTTTGCATCCGTCAATTGGGTGTACGTTTAACTAATCCAATGAATCTCATTACCAAGGTTATTATTGCTTTCTTTCTAGTACCGAGACTCCAGTAAAGTAGCACCTGCCATGAAACTTCCCAAAGATAATCCATTCACACATAAATACATAACTTTTTTTTTTTTTATTACTCCGTAGTAAGTAATATTAGAATCGTGTCAAATTTTAGATATTGAATTTTTCACCGGAAATATATGTTTTGTGTTCCGCTGAGTACAAAAAAAAAAAAGTAGTTTGTTTGTCTGTGTGCACAAAATATCTCAAAAACTAAAAATCACAGGAAGCTCCAGTTTGATATTCTGTGTGGGTACTATCACCACAGCTGAAACGAAAATTTACGGTCAAAATCTATCAATCGGAAGTGCGGTATTGTTGAATTATTTTTGTCATTAGTTTTACGCATTTTTCTTGGAAACGACTGTAACGATTATATACGATATATCTACATAATTTTATTTGAATCATTCTCCCGGGAAAATGGATTTTTAGAGGGAGTTCTGGAGAACAGTAGCATTTAGCTTTATTCCAAAGCACCACTTCAGTACAATGTATGGTTCTACCACCTATATAATATTAATATACATTACATTAGTAGCTTTGTTAGAATTTCAAATTTGAAGAAAATCGGTTGACCGGAAATGCGACATTACAGTTTTCGAGACTTTTGGAATTTTCTCGACTATAATATAACGATTTCCTTTAAACTTGCTAATATAAACCTATTACTTTATTCAAGCAATGTAGTGTAATGTTCTTTTTTCAAGCAATGTAGTGTAATGTTCTTTTTTCAAGCAATAGTTATGTTTGGCCATTGTTAATTAAACAATCAAAAAATTTGTTGGCTGTGGCCAAAGAAGAAACTTTTTATTTTTAAACTAAGTTTATTCGACGTATGGTGTCCTTCCTCAGAAACTACAAAACAAAAAAAAGTTTTAATTTTTATCAATCATACAGCTTTCTATAGTTTCGTATTTTTTGTTTTGTAGTGCCTGAGGAAGGACACTAAAGGTATCTGAAACGTCAAATAAACTTCTTTTTTTTAAATAAAAAAATTCTTCTTTGGCCCCCAGCCAACTAATTTTTTTGTTTGTCTTATTACTTTTAGTTGTAACATTCTCCCTACCCTACAATTGTTTTTCTGTGACCAAAGTCTATGTTTTCTGTAAACGAAGTAACCAAAAGTCTACAGTGGTGCAAGAAATTGTACAGTTTCTTTTCTCCATGCTGTAATTCCCTAGTATGTTACTTCAAGTGTACTTCTTGACAAAGATCGTATAAACAAAATAGTACTGGTACAATTTAACTGACAAATTTTACGTTTTTACATACCAGCTGGCCTGGAATGGCGCAAATACTCCGTTCAGTTCAGAACTGTTTAGAACCTGTTATGGGAATTACCAAATAGACAGTGCGAGCAGCTGTTAGTGATTGGATCTGAAGAAAGCACGATAAAATCTAGAAAATAAGCTCAGGAGCCGAACCCAGCAAGTCGTTGATGTCTAAGCTGTTTAAGAATAGGAATAGAGAAGCCCTTGGATTAGGTAGGAACCAGCCTTTTCATGGGGCAGGGTAGGTTAAAAAAACATTTACACAAACTAAGTATAATTAGCCCAGAATCTTTGTGGTAGACTGTGTGAGAAGGTGGAGGAAACGTCCTCGCAACTGTTGTACGATTGTGTTGCAATGCTAGATGGCGTTTTGAGACCTTTGTCACGTTGAAGGCATGTATCAGTGGGGTTAATAGCGCAAGAAGACCTGGTTGGGAAGGTTCTAAGCCTCATGAAGAGAACAGGTTTCTCGTACTAGGGGTAGGCAAAATCTAATCTGCTTTTAACATATTTTAGACAAAATGCTGGGAGTTATATTTGTAGAATTGTAGAGATAAAAACTAGCTATATAAATATAATATCTGGCGGCTACTCTATCAACACCCACAAAAACTTGTAACAACAGTTTAAAGTTAAGTCTAACCCGGAAATTTCCAAGAATCTCTGTAATCTAATAACTAAACCATTTTTCCGGAAAAATGTTGCAAGTACAAGTTATAGCGACATATCATACATGTGCAACTAGCCTTTCAGGTTTGAGGAAAATCGATGGAGCTAATGTCCAGGTGTAGTGAAGAAAATTGTAGAAGGGAGAATTACACTGACTGATCACTGATATAACAAACTGAGAAACAAAGTACTGCAAGGACATTACAGAACTGATATACGAAATGGTAGTGTTTCCGAATCATTAAAGATTCATAAGATACGAAGAGCGAGGAAGCAGACATTAAATAAATCAAAAATTAGTTACTCCCCACCTAAGCCAGACTAGGAAGGGAAAGTTCGGATTCATATAAATAGAGCGACAGCAGTACAGTTCAGGACAGTTTTACGACAGTACATCCAGTCGGCAGCCTATCAACTACCTTCTTACTCAGCCAGTCTGTCTCTTTTTTATTCTCTCGCTACTATTTAACTGTAAAGTATTTGCAGTTTGTCTGTTTTATTCATTATACAGTGTTCAGCATATATTCCAGTTTATTTCTCCAAAATCCATTCTCTCTAACTGTCTCGCTCCTGCTCACATCCATTATAGTAACTTGTATATTAATGACCCCCAACAACTCACTTGAGAAATCAAATTTTTTCCGGAAAAAGTTAGACCCAAAAAAGTGATAGGTTGAGACTTATCTATTACATTTAATGTTCCAAGTTGTCAATAATTTCCACACAAAAAATATTCAGATCTATAAAGTCGTACACTTAATTTAATTTTCATTTAAATCAATGACATTCCTAGCAAAGCTTCTCTAATGTACCTGAATATTTTGCAGATAATAGATTCATTGTATTATATTGAAATAGTACTTTAGAGGAAAATTTAACGTGGCTTTTTCCACCCAAATTAAGTAAAATTGCACTTCCGGTACATTATGAAATACCAATTTTGAGCGTCCTACGATTTTTCGTTTTCGAGTTATTTTGGTCCATACAGAACCTATATCGATTGGGGCTGGTACTAGAGTAAGTGGAAATAATAAAGTAAGTAATACAATCAATCTATCGATATAAAAAAAACCAATACTAAATTTTTTTCTAAATAGCTGCAAATATTTTACCAACAGCTGTTTTTTTATGATTTTGTTTTTATTACTATTATAAAGAAGAATAAAATGTGAGCCATGTATTGTATTGAACGAAGGAACTTAAAAAGACTCTTGTCAGTAGTATGTATTCAGTCTTCCGTTAAACCAAATGTGGAAAGGAATGTGACCCAACCACCTTACACTACAATATACTCTAGAAAATTCCCCACATAGTTCTCTTTAAGTCAAAAATACCACAGTTTTCTACAAGTTCTTCATTCCTAGTATTTTATTTATTTTCTAAAAAAAAAAAACTTTTCTACTTTCTCTTACCGCTGTAAAAAGTAAGTATTAGTATCACATAAAAATTGATTTTTCATTAGTATAATTCCTGGTTTTAGGTTATCTAAGTACGAAAAAAAATTATATTGTCACATTTTATTGGGAGGAGGAGTTTGCCTAATGTGGTGCCATTTCAGCCTGCGAGTTTTACAACCTATAAAACAAAAACTGTGGTGTGAAACACTCACACAGCTTTCTCTTACTTGAGTGGGGAGTAGAGACAAGTGCCAACCTACCAACCGAGGCAGGTAGAAAATGATTACATTGTAAGAACGCCAATAATATTCCACAAACAACTTCTGAATTTTAATGTCGTAAGATTCCACAGAACAAAACTAAAAAGATATTTTTTAGAAAAATATTCCATATAATAGTGAAACATCTATGCAGTTAGTATTCCAAATTTAAAGGAAATTGTAATAATTGTTTTCAAGAAAATCCACCCCCCCCAAAACTCAAAAACCTAGTCTGTAAAAATGCAGTTCCGGTCAACCGATTTTTCTTCAAATTTAGAATTCTATCAATGCTTGTAATGTGTATTGATATCACATAGTTTGTAGAACCCACACATTGTACTGAAGTAGTACACTTTAAAGAAAAGCTTAACGGTTAATATTCCCGGGAAAATATTTCAAAAAAAAAATTATAAGTATTTATTTGTATACAAAGTACTCGCGTGTAAGAAACTCGAAGTATAGTATACGAAGTACTCGTATATAAAAAAACTCGAAGTATAGTATACGAAGTACTCGTATATAAAAAAACTCGAAGTATAGTATACGAAGTACTCGTATATAAAAAAACTCGAAGTATAGTATACGAAGTACTCGTATATAAAAAAACTCGAAGTATAGTATACGAAGTACTCGTATATAAAAAAACTCGAAGTATAGTATACAAAGTACTCGCGTGTAAGAAACTCGAAGTATAGTATACGAAGTACTCGTATATAAAA